>PVLA01008652.1:0-85749 GCA_004027455.1 Hydrochoerus hydrochaeris
TTTTTTTCTCCTCCCTGCCTCTCTCTCCTTCGCGTTTCTCTCCCCACCCCCGCGCCCCAACCCCCTTCCCGGTCCAAGCGGTGCTTTTTGGATTGGAGGTTGTGAAAGGGAAAGAGAAGGGGCCTGTTTTCCTCTCGAGGTGAAAACAGCCTTGGAACCGGCAGGTGCACCGGCCCCAAGCAGCTGCTTGCGACTTGCGAGCTGGAGCGACTGACTTCCCCCTCCAAGCCAAGAGCACTTCATGTAATCCGCTCGTGCAATCCACACTGTAATTGCAGAAAGCCCAACTGCTAGGTTAGGCTTATTATTATTATTACGATTATTTGGCTTGTTGTTGTTTTTCACTGATAACAACGAGACCCTCTGAACCGGGGACCCTCTTGTGAATTGGTTTTTTTGTGTCAGATGGGCTCTGCCTCTAGAAGCAGATTTTTTTGTTTTGTCTTGCCCTCTTCAGCCCTTACCCCTTGAAGGCCACTCAGGGGGTGACACATGTGGAACTTTTATGTGGCTCTATAGGCCCTTTTATTATCCCGTGGGCCTCTTCCTCTTCTTAAGAAAGCCGCTGGTGATAAGGTACAGGCAGTGAAACCTACTCTCCTGCATCCCAGCTTGCTTCCTCGAGGCTCTGTGTGTTCCTCTGATAAATGTGGGGTAAAAGAGTCTTCTTCAAAAATTTTTTTTTTGTGGTGGGTTTACTCATGAGCGTTGTAGTCTATGGAACAATCTCTTTATGGTTTTGAGGAAGAATGGTTGAAGATTATCAAGGGGATGGGATTCTGGTTTTTTAAAGAATGCATCAAGAATGCTTAAATATTTTATTGCTGATTGAAAGAAAACCTATTTTGAAAGTCAAGAAGTATCTAAACTATTGCTCATTCCTATGCTTAGTTTGTAATTTTCTGTAACTTCGGTTTACTTTTTATGGTTTACCAAAATCCGGCTGTTGATGACCGCTGGCCATGCACTACCAGCACCTATGCAATTATTTTGATAGAGAATTTTCATGTAGACTTAGCGTTTAAGTATAATGCATTTGCAAAAGAAACTAAAGCTACAAAAATATCACTACCATACATGGTAAACAAATGTGACTCTCCTTAAAGGGAAAATAATCCTGAAAATGAAACAGGAAAAAGTTGCTATGAAATTTTTGCATCAGAGTTGGGAGGAAGCATTGGGAAGGTGTTTGAAAGGAGCACAGAGCTGTCCATCTTACTGTAATCGAGGATTGAAAGAGGATTGAAGAGAGAACAGCTTCCCACTTACCTGGATCCTGACACTCACTGCCATGCAATGTCCCTCCACGTACCACCTCCATGCTATGTCCACACACGGGCTTTGCTCTGCCCTCTGGGAAACACTGGCATGGTGCTTGCCCATCACTGAGGTGGTCCACCATGGATGTTTGATTTTAGAGTGGCTACATTGTGAGTTGCCTCATAATGCATATAGAATGTAGATTTCTGGTAAAAGAGAGACAAGCACAACTGTTCTTTAGGTTTGGAGACTTGGTATCTTCCATGGTCTAATAGTGGAACCAGTCAAACATTGATTGTAAGGAACCAAAGTTCTAAGAATACATCAAGGAGAAAATTTAAGAAAAAAAAGTTTCAATATCAAAACAGCAGTAACAGAAACCACAAACTATGTGCCAAAGGAGATAAAAAAAATTGGAGACAATGCAATAAATTAAAAAAAAAAGAAAGAAAAAAGTGAAGTGTGTATGCTGGAGAATGATGTTTGTGATTGGAACTGAGATAGCTGAGGTTTTTATATGCTGGGATGTGATTGGCTGGGTGAAACAGTGGGTGAAATCAGAGTAGAGGCATCCAGATCTCTGTATCTGTATCTTTATCTGCATCCTCCTCCTTCCCACTAAATACCATGAGTCAGAAAATAGTAGGCAAAACTCCCCAGCTCACCTCTACACACCCAACCTCACACCCTCACACCCACAGTACAGAGGTACAGGGATCAGTGACTCTCACGCATTTTCTTAATAACAAAACATTTTAAAAGATTTTTGTTCAAAATTCTTTCCCACAGCCAGTAAAAGTTGATTGGCTAACTCTTTCCCACCGTTCCTAATGGTCATGTGGTCTTAGTGTCCCCATAACCATGTTCTTCAGCCTTCGGGATGGGAGGGGCAGCTCTTGTAGATGCACAAAGAAGCTCACAAACGCTCTCAGAGGAGCTGTGTGTAGGAGCTTTGCGAGTGGTCTCTCCATAACTTTTGTGATTTTATTCTCCAGGGTAGGAAGGCAGGATGGGGAATGGTATGTGGTTCATCAAGTCTCTGCTTGTTCCGTGGTTGGCTAGTTTGCTGGCAGTTTCTAAAGTTGACGGAGTTTATTAAAAATGACCTTTACAACCAATGTGTCTGCTTCATGTCGGCCACCTCAGATGATGTGATCATTGTGTTAAGAACTCTAATAAGAGAAATTTATTTAACAAATATTTATTGAGGAGTTGTTACATGAAACATAGGGGCTAAAAGAACAAGCATTTGTGCCCTTCAGTGACATTTGGTAAAAAACTCCAAGATGGGTAAAGACTAGAACTTCATAGAACACACGATCAATCCACAAAGGTTTCCACTGGATGTAGACTTACTGGGTAGAGGTGAAGGTGAGGGTGAATTGTAGCTGGGTCTGAGGGAGCCTGTGGGTGGTGTGACATGTGACTCACTAGGACAGGTGGTCCTCTGGGGACCCCGAGTGTTCCATAGTCACTATCCCCACAGAGAGGACTCTCAATAGAGGCCGCACAGTACGACTGTGTCTTGAGGGGGAGGACATGCAGAGGAGTGGCTAGGAGGTAGGAAAATATTTTTATTTTTTTTATCAAAGACATCATTTAAAAGAATCATCTGGACAACATTTGGTTGAGTTTGCTTAGTCACTTCTCTACTGTAGTATGTTCAATACTGTTTGTGCTTCTGTCTTCACCTCGACCTTCAGTGTTAAGAGGAACAGCAGTTTCCCCCAGCTGGCAATGACAGTGTTAATAAGGAAAAACATTAATGAGATGTCTTCACTGGACCAGGCACTGTGCTGCACACTCCACATGTGCTACCTCATTTGATCTTCCCACAAACTCTGGGAAATGCCACTATGACAATGATGGTGACGATGATGGTGATAATTTGTATTTTGCAAATGAGCTGAGGCTTAGAGAGGAGAATAACTAAATGACAGAGCTAGTATTCCAAACCAAGGCTGATTCCAGAGCTGAAACCAAACTGTCAGAGTAAAGGAGGTAGAATTCCTGGGACCCTGAGTCTACTGATTAACTGCATACAACATTTACAGTTTTAAATGAAAGAAACTAACAGGTCAAACCTATTGAAAGGCTTTTTGGTTTCTTTCTGCATCTTTCTCCTGGAATTATGCTCCAAGAAAAGCTATGGTGAGTAAAAAGTCATTACTCTTTGTTTCAAATCAAATGTAATACAATGGAGCATTACTCTGCCATACAGAAGGATAAACGTGAGGCATTTCTAGGTAAATGGATGCGCCTTGAACCATGCTCCTAAGTGAAATCAATTGGATACATACCATTGTAAGCCTCACATTACTTCCCTGATGTGAGATGCTAAAAGGGTAAATAAAGACCAAAATATGTAATAGGCAGTAGGAAACATGTTCAAATGGGAAGAGGAGCAAGGAAGGGAGAAGGGAAAGGAAGGAAGGGAAAAGAAAAAATAGAAGAATAGAAGGAAAATAATGGAAACAAAGCTTTTGTAAACAAGGAGGGGAAGAGAGGTTGAAGGGGATTCGGGAAAAAATAAGCATCAAGATAGATTATGTACAGTTCCTAATGCCCTGAGATAAATATGATCATTATTTATATCTAAAATGCACTGATAACATTACTTTAATTTAAAAATAAAATACATTCAGACAAACAAAAACAAATTAAATTTAGCTTTACTGAACATGCAAAAACAAAACAAAATACAAGCAGAACATTTCTTTTCTAGGTGCTGATATTAAACACAAAAATAAAAGCTGATTTGCTCTGGGCAAATTTGATATTGAAATTTTGGAAAGATCAAATTTGCCAAGAGAAAGTCAGCTTGTCAGCTTTTATTTTTGTATTTCACAGTTGGAGGCCACTTGCTGTCATAATCCTTATATTGGAAAAGATTTACAGAGTTGCTACTCTTTATTAGCTACTCATTTAAGGCATCACTAGAATTACTGCAATATGCTAGAAAAGAGTTTACAGGTCAAATACCTAATCTAATACCCTCATTTTATGTATGAGGAAGGCAAGGACCGAAGCAGCTAAGGGACTAACCTGTCCAATGCCACCCAGTGGGACCAAAGTCCCTCTGAGGGGAACTTATTGATTGGCACTCTCTCCTCGTTTTGCTTGTTAGCATGGCAGAGATCCCCCTACCCTTACCCATGTTTTTGTATTCCATGGTTTCAGTCACCTGTGGTCAACCAAGTTATGAAAATATGACATGCAAAATTCTAGGAATAAATAATTCATGAGTTTTAGATGAATTTTATTACCGCATAGTATGGTATCTTTCCTAGTCATTATGAGTTATTTTTGCTAATCCCTCTCTGTGCCTAATTTATGAGTTAACTTTGCCATAGTAAACGCTATATGTAGAGGTGGGTGCTCTCCAAAGTTTGAGCCATCTCCTGGGGGGCCTGGAATACAGTCCCTTGTGACTGAGGGGAGATGACTTTATTCCCAGTGGCATTCACCTGTGCCCTTTCTCCATTAGAGGTTTTCCAGGGGGAAAGTTTTTGAGACACCCTGGGCTTGCTGTGATGGACAATTGTGAACTACGATTAATAACATTGGCCATAATTATGTCATTCAATGACATCAAGAGATGGCACTTTCCCTTAATTCACAACTTAAAATTGTCAAAATACGTGTTCACAGATCCTTTAAAACAAGGAATTTTAATTTTTCACCTACGAAATTTAAATGTTAAGCTCGTTCCAGCAGATAATGTTCCCTGATAAAAAGTGTGCCACATGAATGAATGCTTTTTGCCACCAGGGTTATCTTTGAAATGATGTGAGTAATCTGTTTTATGCCCACAAGTGCTATAAATGCTAACACTTCATTCTTAACTCATCTAGTTGTCATTAGGTACAGCAGCTGATACAATCTTCCATCAGGCAGTCTTGGAGCTGTGGGTGGTCTTGGAAACTATAGCATATGAACTGTAATACACAATAGGGTGAGTTAGGAATCTTTTTTTTTTTTTTTTTTTAGTTTTAATTCTGAATCTTGCAACTCCTATTGGTTGAAATAGAGTAAAATAATAAAAAGGGCCTCAGCACCAACCTACATTGATGTGTTACAGCAATGTCTTCTATGCTTCTTGTTAATTAAAAATTTAAATGTACAACAGCCTGGACATTTCTGTTTAAGCTATTTTCTTACCTTGCCAAAGAAGCTAAAATGCCAATGCTAAGGAAGAGGGTTGGCTGTTTACATTTTAAAACCAGATGCTTGTGAAATAAGTTACTGAGAGAAAACTGACAATAGAGTATTTTAACTATGCTCTGATTAAACTAGTGCTGAATTAGTTTTGTTGGGATAATTTGGAAGATAACTGCACGATTCACATCAATACCAAATTGAGTATAGCATTAAGATAAAGGAAATTAATTCCTAATGTTTGGAAACTTAATGCCACTTTAAAACTCTAAAACTTAACTGGTACATATTTTTAAAAAGTTTCTTTACAGTTGAAAAGAACCTTTTAAGTGCCTTAAATATCACAAGCGCTCAATAAGGAACTATTATTGATGTGATTTTCGCAAGAAGCACCCTGCATTGGAAGTCCAGAGAAAAGGAAAATGAAAAGTAAATCAACAATTTTACATTTTTTAGGTGATGATAGAAACTGCTGATGTGCAGGAGATAGAGAAACCTGGTTGAAGTTCTCTCTGAAAACAACCCTGCATTAATCTAAAGAGATGTTTTCTTTTTTTAATGAGCCAATCTTTGTGTGTATGTGTATAAATATAAAAAGAACCTCCCCAAACACAACTGACATGGCAGGCAAACTCCCATTTCCAGTAGATGAGCTACAAATGTATGTGCTTACAAATTTTTAAAAATATGTTCATTTTAAAAACGAACAGTCTCCCACCACAAAAAAAGTTTCAGATGAAAAAGTGCTGCTTTCTTTCTTTCTTTTTTTTTTTTTCTTTCTTTCTGGCATTGATGACACCCCACCCCTCCCCTCTGGCTTTCCCACCAGGGTCCGGAGCCCTTCCTAAGAAGCCACAGCTATTCTCCGGGTAGAAGTATTTTAAGGCTCCTACCTTTAATTTCATTTTTAACTCAACAGACAGTTTAAAAAGTTTTCTTTGTCCCATCCTATTTTATTTCTTAGACTCTCTCCCATGGCAAATGATATGACTATTCATTTCGCATCTTCCACCCCTATCTGCTGAGGTGGTTTTGTTTTTGAATGGTCTAGATTTAATAATTACACATTCAGCTCTCTCTGTCTCGGTCTAGGTCTCTGTCTCTGTCACTCTCTCCCCCGTTCCCTGGCTCCCTCCTTCCTTTCTTCCTTCCTCCTCCAGCTCCTGGTCCCCTCACTCCTCCCTGTCCCCTTTGGAAGCCCCGGGATGACACTGCTCATTGATGCAGCCCCTCATTAGCATCGCTGCTGCTCGGGCTCGGTGGTTTCAGAGGCAATCCGTCATGAGAAAACTGAAGAATGTGCCCCATTTGCATGATTCTGTGCCAGAATGCAACTTTTTTCTCAGCTGTTCTTTGTGTAATTTCCCCTTCAGCATTCAACTTTCCCATGAAGTCCTAGAAATCATATTACGGATTTCCAACCCAATTGAAATACTCCACAGATTAGTTTTACATACTTGCTTCCTTCCTCCAACAACTTCATAGCTCTTTGTAAACGGAGCAAATGAGTACCCAAGAAACAGGTTTCATCTTTTATTGCTTTGCAATGTAGGGCATATTAAATGAATAAGTTTGCTTTGAAAGTTCAGGGGTGTGGATTAGATGTGCAAATGTGTATTTATTTTTCATGTTCAAAAAAGGCCACAACATTCATAAATACGTAGGCAATCTCGGTTTCCTAGTCACTTAGTGATAAACAAGTTGGAGGAGAGATTCCCATTCTAAAAACTGTAAAATTATTCTTTTAAAAAAATTTCCCCTTGGCTGTTGGCTGGAAGGTACACATTTGGGTAACATGGTGAAGATGTCCTAAAGATGTTTTCGTTCTACCTACTTCATGCCTCAATTTCACAATCTTTTGGAAGGAAAAAAAATGAATTGAGAGGAGAAGGCAGAAAATATCCAACTTATAGCCCACTGAGTATCAAACAGAATGAATATAACTTCAAGATAATTCCTTGCACTGACAGGGGGAAAAATAAAGCTCTTAAAATACAAACATTTGGTCACTGGGGGTTCGCTCACACGGTGATTAGAATTAGGTTGCTGAAGATTTCATTAATTCTAGGTGACTGATTTTCTCTGAGCAGACACCCAGGTCTGCAGGCCCGACCACCCTCCCCTCCACCCCCGGCTCATCTCAAACTGTTGTCTAACCTTTTCCTTAATCCATCTCATCTTGAGCTGATGGGAACTGCTTTCATTCCACCTCTTGTGGAGGTAATGAAACAATCTTCTTATTCACTTGGTTCCTCTGAGCCGGTGACATGCAACAACAACAAAAAAAAGCGAGTGCCCTGATTAATGGCTGCTAATTAGCAATGTTAATGACCAGGTGTCCGAGAGTACGGCCAGCTTCGCTCAGCATGGAGCGATCTCTCAATGAGGGCCCTGCAAATCCATTCCCAGTGACCCTTCCCCTCAGCTGCCGGTAATGAAGCTCCCTCGCTGGTTACTCCTGGGAGGGGCACAGGAGGGGACCCGGGCCTGGGACCCAAACCCTTGCCTGGGGTCTAGTGGGGCTTCCATTAATTAAAGTTAGCATTTCTGTCCCCCCAAAAGCTCAAAGGTAAAGAAGTAAGGAGATGTACTCAAACCCTCTTTTGTCTGGAGGAGATTTCTTTTTTCCTAAATAGAGCCAGTAGTTAATTTTAACCGGCTACATGTAAGTCTGCAGTTTTGACTACAGATTAGCTATACATATCTCCTCAGTCAGATTCTTTTATTATCTCAAGATAATTCACATGGGTGAAGCAAATCTCACACTCACTCTCAAATACAATTTTTTATCTGGGAGGTTTAAGTTCTCTTTTTTTTTTTTTTGCCATTCAGTACAGATTACAAACTCCAGGAACCTAGAGCTGTGTTTAAAAAATAATAGCAATCCTTGAAAACATTATTCTTGATTAGAAAGTGGATTAAGAGAACAAGTTATCTTAGCACTTGTATTAGGGTGAGGGAATTATATTAACTTTTAAAACAAAACAGCAAAACAAAAACAGGCTTTCCCAAGAGCTTTATAGAGAATCAGCCGTATAAAGACCTGAAAAATTATTTTACTAATTAGAGTTGGTACCTTTTCTTGAATGCTGACTAGAAAATTGAAAAGTGACAAGACTGAAGTCTTTGCAGATAATTAACCTTTAACTGTATTTGCCAATTGGTGACAAGCTGATTCTGCCCAAGAGTTTACACAATCATTTATTTTCCTTCCACTGCAGAATGGCTTTGTACTTTCTCCAAGGGGAAGGGGGGATTTAGTTTAGAAGGAAGGGACTAAAATGAAAGGAAACATACCATGGCATTGTTTTTGCTTTTAGCTTGCTCTTTTTAATATATAAGCTTCAGGTTATGTTGCCATCTTGCCTGATTATAGATAGATGGGCAGATACGATTGAAAGGTCTTATGTTTGATAGCACTGTGATAACTTTTTTTAAATGACATTTTTAAAAACTGGGTAATGTATGCAGGAGAATTAGTGCTGTTGTGAAATTACAAAGTATTCACAGGTGATGAAATACTACCCATACCTTGCACCCAATAGCAGGGCTTTTAAAATTATGGCCAATAGTGTGTGGCTGGTTAATAAGTCCAAGCCATGTGAAAAAATGTCAGAACTTTACTTTCAAATGTGGACAAGGCCAAACAATGCTACCTCCTAACTCAACAAAAGGAGGCCTTCCAGATGCGAGTCTGGTTTCTCCTTTGTTGAAGTCCATCTACTGTTGCCGTAATACTTGATGTTGTTATTTTAAGGGAAAAAGATATAATTTTTCTCTCTATGATTCGAAAATTTAGTACACTTTCATTGCAGAATATTTAGAAAACATCGGGAAGCATGTGTACCCATGTTGGTATATGCTCACTTACGCACAGAAGCTGCCACCCTATCCCGGGCTATCCACAACCAACGTCTAACTATATATATATTGCAGCCATCTGGTTTTGCACATAGATACTTCTTCATTGAACTGAAATTGCATTCTACTGCAAGTTTTATAAACTGCTTTTTAAAGTTAACTAAGTTTAATTTGTTGCAAAATATTCTTCTACAACAGCACATTCTGACAGCCCCTACTAAGAGCTACAGTTCTCTGTTGGCCATGAATGGGTTAAGGGCGAGGGCAATGGTGACAACAGAAGTATTTTACCTGGCTAACCCCCTACATAGTGGACTGTGAGTTAGTTATATCCTTCCTTCAGCTTAGAGCTTGCTCTGTGGCTTCTCTCCAGAGTCCACAGAACGGGGGTAACGAGCCAAAGAGAAGAAATAAACATATCAGAGGTGCCCTCTGTCCAATTTATGAATTATTAGCAAAGAAAGGGCTAAACTACAGGAACCTAAGCTTCACGAGAACCAGTAATTTGTGTATCTTTGCCCCTGTGTGTCTGCTGTGTCTAGGACCATTGCAGCCATATAGCAAATACTCGATAGTTTCTGAATCGACAAATGAGCAATGAAAAATAAATTTGACTGTAGCCTCGTTCACACGGTCTTGAGGGGCAGACTATAAAGGACTTTTAGTGATCTATAAATTTTAGCTTTAGTCATCTATAAATTTTAGCTTTGGGAGCCCCACTGTTCTTCGCTTGGACTTGAACACACATTCTAAAATTAACTATGGCAACTTAAAGATTTAAAGATTTTTGCTTATGTTTTTTCCGCCTTTTAGGCTTAGGAATCAAAGTCCATCTGTAGACTGAATGTTCACTGGGCTAGGAAGTGAATGAATAAGTTAGCAGTGACAGGGAAATGAGTGGTACCGAGGCTCCAAGTTAGTGAGTACGGGATTTAACACACCATAAGGCTTGGTGTTTTTCTTTTCTTTTCTTTTTTTTAAACTTAAAAAATAAAAACCTACCCCCCCCACCATGTCCAAGAATTTAAAGAAAATAGCCGCTTTGCCTCCAAGGTTGTTTTGTAGCACTTAGCCGGAGACAGTCGGCATCCCCCGCAGGATGCTCTGTATTGTGTGTGGTGGGGCCGCTCTTCCCTGACCCCCTGGCTCACCTACCCCTGGCGCTTTGTTCAGGGGGGCAGAGGCAGAGCGAGACCCCTTGGGTAAATTTAGCCTGTTGTAACAGCGAATGAAGAATGCTGACATGCTTTCACCCTCTCCTCCATCCATCCATCCATCCATCAATCGCTGTATTAATCAATCAGTTGGGAGCCTGTTGAAGCATCTCTCTGCACCCCATTATCCACAAGGAGCCCAAGTAACGTGGCTTCTATACTTTGCAGCTTGTAGTTTAAGGGAAAACAACAATAGAGACAGGCACAGAGGACAAATAGACAGCAGGTAAAACACCGAACAAGTATGTGGAAAGACAAGAACGAATAATGTTAACGTTGTCAATCAATTAACAGGTACTGATGGTGTGCTAATTACACACGCAGCCCGAGGTTGGGTCACTCTACAAGTGAAATAGCTAAAGATCAGGAGGAATTTCTAGACATTATCGTCTTACACGGAGAAGCTCACGTTAATTTTCCATGGAGTAAGGGGACAGCTCTGGGGAGGCAAAGGTCTAGGAATGAGTGTGGCGTGTTCCCTTTGGGGACTTGGTGGAAACAGTGTGGCTGTGACGAAAGAAAGAACATAGATGGCTTAGCTAGATTTTATAACTTTATAAAGTGACTCCACTGCAGAGTTGGAATCAGTTTTTCAATTCTTCCCATTCTGTTATAAGACACAGAGGTGGACTTGGAGGTTGGTGGAGAATAAGGTGACAGTCAAGTTGCCACAAGAAGAGCCAGTCAAGGCCGGTAGAAGAAGATGCAGGAAACGGAGTCATATTGGGTGTAAGAGTGACAAAGGTGCTCAAAAGAGTCTTGTTTCTGATTTGTGGTACAACAGGAAGGTTCTGCAGGAGAAGAGGGTTAAGGTAGACAAAACCTGTAGTGCAGATGTCTTGGGTGACAGCAATTAAAGGTTCAGGGTTCAGTGAAGAAGAGATTGTACTGATTCAGTCAAATAATGATGCCTAAGGCTAAATTATGGATGTCATATTCCTCTAATTCCTGCATCTGGGAAAAATAAAACCCTTAATACCTGAACTTTATATGATGTCTAGAAGTTCTAACTCCAGCTCTCAAAGTTTGCTGCCATTGATTTCCTGGCTTAACATAATGACCAATCCATTTTTTGAATCTGGACAGAGGATAGATTTTAAATAGATGGACTAACTATGGAAGCTAACTGCAATGGTGGTAATGTCATCTGAAAATGAGTAAAGTAAAAAATCTTTGTTACCCATCAATCCGATGGTAGTTATTGTGCTAAACACTACACATTATTTAATCAGGGCTTGGTCTTCAAAATAAGATAGTTTTGTTCACATAGTATAGACACTGAGGGTTACAAGTTAAGTAAATGGACTCAAATCCTAATTTTAGTTACTAAGAAGGTGAGCCTTATGTCATTAAGCCTCTGCTTTCTCACCTAATTTGGGGCATTTTTTTTCTTTCATTCTTCTCCTTTTGGGTATATATTAGCCCAAATTGAGTGAAATCAAAATTTGTCATCCATGGCTCTGCCTTTCCCAATTTATCTAGTATATAGATTATGGTAGTTGAGTGAAGATATGGTCCTTCATATTTTTGGATCATAACCTTGCTACAGTATTTTAATAGAACTGTTGAATGTCCAGGAAATCTTTATGCTCAGGATGTGGTAAACAGCTTGCTTGGCTAAAATCCTTAAAGCAGGAGGGAAAAAGCTTGATTGTAAGAGGTTTTCTCACCAATGACTAACCCTAGAAAAGAGATAAGGCTGCTGACAAAGTGTCTTGGTCTCCTTCATGCCCTTCTGAAATCGAGCCCCTGGCTCAGGAGTGCTAATACTTCAATTTGTACTCCCAGGTTCTTTCACAGTAGACCTGGAGTTTTGACCACCTGTTCAGATTTGTTCTGAGTTGTGCTTTCTAGATCCTTATGACTATGACTTTGAAGATATTAAAATAGCTTGCACTTTTATCCACGACACATAAAAATGTGTTTCCCTATCTTTTAGAATTGTATTAGTGAGCTATTTGCAATACAAGGAGGTTCTCTTACCAGCTCCCAACTATTTTTTGATGGAAATATAGATGTAAGGACTATTGGGACACTGGTTCTCTGTATTTTGGCAAGGAGATAATAAGAGGTTGGATTGTGGCAAATGCCCAGGGGAGTGTACAGATGGACTTGTAATGACCACAGCCTGCCAGGGACCTCACATGCAGTGCCATGTCTGAGTTTTGTGTTGTTTGAGAGAAGGATCTCTGTCAAACCAAACCAAACCAAACCAAACCAAACCAAAACAACTAAATCAACCCAACCCAACCCAAACCAACCAGACCAACCAAACCAAAAGTGCATTTTCATTCAATTCTAAAAGCTACCATGAACAAACAAGAACATGGCAGGAACAGTGTTTTTCGTTTTGAATCAAAAATAGCTAACAGGTTTTCTCTGCTTTGTGTCTGGTCCTTTTAACAGTCATTCCACCATGTAATACTAATTCGGACTAAAGGAGAGGGGCTAGAGAGTTATCCATTGCACTGCACCAGGTACTCTACAAATGTTGTACATTTTGTACCTGATAGGTATTACTTTTTTGTTTTGTACGTTAAGAAACTGGGGCTTAAGGGATTAAGTGTCACAGAGGTGTGAATTGGCATAGCCACACATTGAAGCCTAGGTGTGACTGCAGTGCCCGCCATAGCGGTGGGTGCTGTTCAATGTGGTAACTGTTAGCCATTCCAGCTTCTTAAAATTCAAATTAAAATACAATTGAAAATTCAACTCCTTAATCAAACTAGCCACATGTAAATGCTCGTTGGCTGCACGTGACTATCAGGGATGCTATAGATGTAGGATATTTTCACCGTAAAACAACATTGTATTGGAAAGAGTCTCTCTCTAACCAAATGGATTAATTTGCCCTGGCATAAATACTTGTGAAAAATAATAGCAATAACTCTTTTTCTACTTAGGTGGAACTTGGCGAGAATAAAGGGAAAGATGGAATGAAACTTCATGCTTTGAAGATTTCATATATATGGAAGACTTTCAACAAATAAAATAGTTTAATTACAGATGTATATCTATAGTATTAAATGAGTTAATATGTAATACTCTGTAATTATCTATTACTTCTTATAACTTTACTAAACTCGTTACACATTTAAACTCACTTGGTCCTCACTGCAGTTCTATGAAGTAGATGCCATTTTTATGTCCATGTTATGGATGAGTAAACTGAGGCTTAGTGAAATTAGCTTTGTAAGGTTATCCAGATAAGGAAAAGTGCATCGTGTTGCTCTCAGCCTGGGCTCAGATATAGGGTGTATAACTGGTATTTCAAACAGGTATATTTTTTAGGTTTACTTTGGAGAAAATTTTGAAAGTGAGCTGGTGATTAGAAATGGAGTTATAAAAAGCAATATACTTCTAAAAAATGTAATTCTGTGCTTGTAAATTGATATTATATGTCCACCTAGCCACACACAATTTATGGACATATATTTTACAAACACATGTCTATATCCATTTGTGAGACCAAGTCAGATGTAGTATTGCTAAAGGCAAATAAATGAGCTAGGAAGGAGAGGTCCCTATAAATGGAAAAGGGTGAACACTGTAAAATTGATTCTAGTAAAATTTCTCTGCTTTCTTCATCCAAAGAGAAGGAGAGAGACATCGATTAGGGGATACCCCAAAAGGGTTAACTTTAACACTTCTGTAGCTTTTCAAGTTGCAAGCCAGATTTAACATTTCTGCAAATGTTATGAGAAAATTCTGGAACAAAGACTTTGGGTTTATCGTAATTTGAAAGATCAGAAGGCAAATTCCTTTTACTCTCTCTCTCTCTCTCTCTCTCTCTCTCTCTCTCTCTCTCTCTATGATTTGTGCACTTGGAAGTAAAAATTCTTGTGTAATCTGCTTATCTAATGCATTCCCAAATGGTATTCTTTTGGCCATCCATCTCTGTTAACCTCACAAAGAACAAGAGTGGCCCAAAACAAGAAGTGCATTGGAATAGGGTCAGTGTGGAGTCCAGTGAGCTGCCTTACCATTTCTTCCTGGCTGGGCAGTGTTGTCTTGTGAATAGCTTGTATTTTAAGTAAATACAGAGGTCCTTAGGAGCTGCTAGCTCTTAGGCTTATAATTTTTAAATTAAGCAAAAATAATATGGAAAGCTAAATTAAGTTTATATCATTAACAAAGTTCTTTAGTTCCCAAGTGGAAGTAATTTAAAATTCAGTTTATTTTGTGGTATTTGAGCTAATGAGTGATTAAAAAAGGCTTTATATGAGAAACTTAGAACCTTTAAAAAAATGGAACTACAATTAGTATTTTGCTTTTAATTTGGTATGATTTTCTAAATTAAGCTGTTAGCCATGAAAATAAAAATCTCATGGTCATTTTAGGATATCAAGAATTACCTTAACAGATATAACTCATCACTACAATGACTGTTTCTGAAAAATTATCTTAACTTTGTAGTGTTATAATGTTACCTATTTTTCCTATTACTCTGTCCACTTTATTTATAAAATGATGCAAAAGTGCTTACTGTAGAGCAATACAGAGCAGAGAATATTTGTTTTATAATTATTCATGCCAATATCCATTTTTCACCAAGAAGACAGAGAAGGATACACTGAATAATACACCACTGAATGTGGTGCTATTTTTTTCTTCTATTTGAGTGGTAATTTCAGGGTCAGAAACAGCTTCAGGGATCTGAAAGCTTTGGTGGGATGACCCATTACCATCCAGAGCCTGGAATAGTTAGGACTGGAAACCAGTTCTCTCCTCCAGGAGCTGTCAACCATCTAAGCTTTTGGTTCATGTTTTTGTCCTGATCCTGAACACACCCAATCTAATAAATTTAATAAACATTTACATCATTTGAGAATAGATCGCCATCTTGCTTTATTAGCTACTGTTATCAAACAGGCTCTAAATTGCCCATGTGTGTTATCCGGGGAGTATCATGAACACACAAAACCACAGAAGTAGAAAGAACCTCAGATGATCTAGTTCAATCTCCTTGGCTGTCAGGTGGAGAAAATGAGGAACTGAACTAGTGTTTCAGGGCCACACAGCTTGTCGGCATCAATGTGATCCCCAATTCCAGATGGCTTGACCTCAAGTCTGGTCTTAGTTCTGTGTTATTTCCTGTGTAGTGTACATTTCTGGGGCGGGGTAGGGGTAGTCAGGTGTTCAAACAAGGATCCAAACATTGTTGAGGTCTATTGACTTTTGTTCCAGTTGCCTTATGGGTGGTTGGGACATTGACAAGGCATAAATATTTGCCAAAGAATCATGAATAAGCTCAGCTGGGGATAAACTTTGATATGCAAATGACAGAGGTGGTTATAAACACACAAAAAACTTTCTCCTTTTGTTTCTTTGAACAATTTTTAAAATAAGTGGTAATAACACGTGGAATCAGGCAAAACCATTTAAGAAAATAGCATCCTCCACTGCCTCTCGTTGCTTTAGGAATGCTGCATTCGAACTGGGGCTTTGATAATTTCTGCAGAGAATAATGGCGGTAGGAAAGAAGGCTGCTTGCTGGCAGTAACCTACAGACAAATGAAAACCCAGGCTGTGTCCTTAGAGTTTTAGGTAATCCAGGCTCATAATTTGATTTGAGAAGAGCTACTCCAGGCTACTGTGTAATTATAGAAGCATTCACTCGGCTGGCTCCTGTTCGCTGCATCATGTTCTACTTCATTGCCCTTTATACTAAAGCCCCTGTTGATGAGAGGGCGGAAGCAGTAAGTACAAATAAAGCAATTAGCAGGTGGGGAATGCTACCACTGTTTAAGGATAACATACAATCTTTATTGGTACTTATTAAGTAGAAGTCTAGAGCTTAGAGACAAAGGGAAATATCGCAAGCCACAAAAATGAGAAGGAGTGTGGGAACGAAAAGAATAAGGGGCAAATTAGACCAACGTATCTGTTTGATATTTCAGAATCTAATCCCAAAGACTAGTTTTAAAAGTAATATCAAACCCCCATCTTGTTTATATTGTAGTGAGTTCTATTCTTAAGTAAAATTTGCCTTTTTTTTTAAAAAAAATATTTTTTTCCCTTCTTCTGTTCTCTTTGATCATGTAGATTAATTTGAAAAACATTTTTAACAGTTGTTCCTGTGTACAAATCAGTTTTGAGTTTGGGTTGTAGTAAAACCCACCAGCAGGGGGAGTCAGGATAATTAGCAAACCTTCTTGGTAAGGTCCTGACATTGACAGCATATGGATTCATGCACTCTGTTGGCAGAATTGAAAATGCCCACGGTGGATAAGGAATAATGGGCGAAACCAAGAGGACTTCAAGTGGTCTTGAAATCCTAGCACAGCTATTGATGGTGTACAAAAAAATAGGCCCCAAGCTTTCTGTGTCCATTGGCAGAGAATTCCAGATATTGTGGCTCTCAGTTTACTTATCTGAAAACAGGACTAGCAAAAGGATCCAGCCAGAATGTTATAATCCTTGTATCTTAGTGGATGGCCTTGCTCATCCCAATCTCACCTTGTTTTCTGTGCCCAAATAGGAAGGGAGGGCAGCCCGAGAAGATGCCCTGGGTTTGGGCCATGTTCTTTTGTCTTAGGATCTCTTACTAATTAAAGCTCTGTGGACCTGTTCAGCTACTGAAGTAGGGCAGACATTCCACCTTGAATAGTGGATTTCTAATTGCTCCATGTAAAAGAAAAGCATGGGAGTTGAAAGAAAGAATCAGTATATTTTGCCTTTGACTCAGAGATTGGGGTAGGGACTTAGAGTTGGTGGGAGGGTGCTGTGGACACAGATGTGTACAGCTTTCTATAAAGGCCAAGTTTTGATAGCAGTGACTTGCATGCTAGGGCATCAATCGCTATTGGAGCATTGTATCCTTAGCATCCTAGGAAAATTATAGTTTCTTTCAGGGGATACTTTTAGGGTTCAGTATAGGTTTTAATTTTCCTCTTTCCCATTCTTTCGTCAACTAGCAGCTCCTTGAAGTAAACACAGAAGATCAAAAGTAAAATCTCTTGAGCAATGACACTGAAGAAATGTTTATTTCATCCTTTGGCAGAAACTGTGGCACCTGGATAGGGCAGGGCATTATCATGGAAAGACTAAAGGCCTAAGAGAACAAGGCCAGACCTTCCTAAACGTCATTCGAGGGAGGCAGCTCACTAGGACAGCGGGAAAGGGAAATGTAATGAAATACACAGTGGTTACCTCCTAATGTCTTTATTACCTTTCAATAGGGCTGAAAAATATTAGAGTGCATGTGTCATAAATCTTCTTTGGAAAAGTGTACATTATGTGTTTAAAGTAGTTTTTGTTTGAGGATTAGCGTTATGCTTATGAACTTTTTATTATACTAATACTAGATGAAACTTCACAAATGATGACTCCTAACCCAAAATTTCATAATTCTCTCATTGCCATCACCATCATCATCATCATCATCATCGTCACCCCATCATCACCCCCTGAATTAGTTGTAGTCCTTCATAGGTCTGTAGACATTTCCATATTCATGAATCCAATTCTTCTCAATAACCTGGTGGATTATACAGGTCAGATAATACCACAGCATTTTTTGGCAACGGTTATAAATTTTATTTTTATCAATACATGATTGCAGTATATAATGATTATATTCATCATGGGGGAGTTGGTACATGTCCCTAACACATCTTCATGGTTTTGTAGATAAAGAAATAGACATAAAGAAGCTTTGTGATCTGCTCAAGGTGGCAGTTTGGAACAGTATCCCGGTGTCTGAGTCAGTATAGATCAGAACTGGTCGCTACCTGTTATTGCTTTAGAGATGCAAGTACGAGAAACTAGAATTTGTTTCAGTAATTACCCAGCTCCGAGGAATTGTTGGTACTTTGTCAAAAAATGAATAGAGCTGAAGATTCACACATCCTCTTGAGAGTGGGTTCTGGGAGTCTTGGTATTTTAGAAATGTGACAAGTAGCAGAACAGAATACAAAGAATGTGATTCATCTTTTTACCACCCCTTTTCTTACCTCCACATTGTGTCAGCTTGAAAAAATAAAGCAGTGGGCAAACCCAGATGGTTGCAGTGGAACAGAAGGATGGGCGACCCTCACTGTGTAAACGGATGGGCGGGGTTTCAGACGCAACCCCTGGCACTGCCTTTCTCCTCTAAGTGTTCATCTTCCTCCTGGGAGTGAGCGCTTGATGGTGCTTTGAATCCACACCGGGAATTTTTCTGCTTTTGCAAACTCAAAGGTATACATGTCTGCTGCCCAGTCCGTCTCTTCCAGTCTCAACTCATAAAAACTTCTTTTTCCTCTACTTAGTGAAACGCAGTTGACAGTTAATCAGTGCAGTTTATATTGGTGGCAAAATTTCAAGAACATACCCGTTGGCATTGTGAAGGACTCTGATTTTAGAACAAGCACTTCAGCCTTCTGTATTTCACAGTTCACCAAGTTCTGGGACTGTTGCAAGCAACTGTTGCAGGTTTTTCCTAGGGAAGGAAGGCATGGCCTTTATTTGATTGTGAACGCAATCACAGATACCCACAGTCTTCGTCAAACATAAATTCTCCAGCTCACAATTTTCTACCTGGTTGTCTTTTAGGCTTTCTTGTCCTCCTGATGATAGTAAGAAGCCTTTGGAGTCTGGCCTAGAGGAAGCCTAAGTGAATTATCTCCCTAGAGATAATCAGTAGTGGACCATAAATGATGATTAATGCTCCCGGGTTGCCAGGAGGGAGTTGCCCGCACTAGATAGCACCTGACCCTCCTGCAGGAAATGATGGACACCCCACGCCAAAGGCTCCCAGCCTATCACCAGCTCCTCTTCTTACTCAGAAAGCATGTTTCCTGTGGTAGTGGGGGATATGTCCAATTCCTCAAATGTTTAACAAGGAGAATAAAGAACAGATTTTAAATTCATGAATAAAATGCTCTCTGAGGTGCAGAGCTTGGCTTTGAGAGCACAGTGTGGAAATAGCGTGGTTCTCTACCTACTGTGAGCATTTGCTGACCAGTGGGCCCGATGGGGTACATTAGATAATCTCCCTTCACTCTGCAGGAGCCAGTTCCTCCCGGTGGTGGCTCGGGTCTGTTTCTGACTAAGCAAGTTGTTCCTTTAGATCTTGTTTTAAGGGGTTTTCTGATGGCGGACACAAGGCTTATTTTTCTGGCTTGACATTGGCCATTCAGAGACTCCAGGTTGGAGGTCTACATAAGTTAGAACCTCACCAGTCTTTCTAAACCAGATGCAAAGTACACACCCCAGCGGGCTTATAAAAGGAATACATCTAATCATATAATGCTTCTATAATGTGGTTTTTTAAATTAAGTGACCCACAGGCTATTAATCTGGTGGTAACAACTCTCAAGGGATGTAGCATTGGCAAACACTTCAAGAGCAGCTAGAACTCCTATGAAATGAGATGTTCATTTCATCTTGAACATATGTAAATCAAAACAAGGCATGGGAGAACTGCAGTGCTCTGTACATGCTATATTGTTCTTAAACCTGTCATAAATAAGTGCCTCTTTAAAAGAAACCAATTAATAAATGTGCATTGAATTACAAAGTTTAAATATTCTATAATATGGGATCTTTTTCCCTGGCCCCTCCACCCGAATTCCCACTCCTGCCAGGGGCCCCTCGTTATTGAAGCTGTTACAACATTTTCCACTATGTGGAACATCTCTGTTTTGTTGTTGATTGAGTTATTTGGTTGGTCCAGCAGCTTAAAAAAAAAAGAGGAAAAAAAAATCTGTAAGCTATAAAATGCATCTTCTTTTTTCCTTTGTCTGTGTATTAGAGTCTGGCTTGGTGCTAGAACCCCACCCCAAACCTCCCACCAAGAATATGTCATATTTTATGTGCTCGTGCATGTTCAACTCTGCCTCTTTTGAAATGATGCCCAAAAACTTAGCAATGTTTACATAAGTAAAAGGGAGTTTCACTTTTATGCTGTAATTTCTGCATGGAGTAGAGAGTTTTCCTAGCCATACCTTGTACTTTGTTCATAGGTGAACTTCTATTTTTCTAATGTGATGGTTTTATCTAGCTTTGACAACAGATTTCTTTAGGAGATTACACACCTGGAATTAACTTTTTCTGCCAAGAATTACAGTGCACCTGGAAGTACTAAATCATTTTTATCTGTGTTTTTGAAACTTTTTAGAATGAAAGTGTGTCTCTCGAATTTGACTTGTCTCTTGAGGAGAAGCTAAAGAGTACAGTTGGGTAGGTGTGTACATGCTGGCATTATGAAATAAATATATCCAGGGTGTGTTCCTCACTCCCCAAACACCAGCTCCCTGAGCAGCTCACTTCTTAGATGACTCTGCTTACCACATAACATATGGAAATGTGAGTCTGTGCTTTGAGCAGATTGTTTGCTATGTTTACACCACTTCTCACACTAATCCCCATTAATGTTTGATATCGTCCCCAACAGGTCAAAGTAGATGTCAGACACCATATCTCTTGTGTACATGTTGGACACGATATCCATTTTAACAAGAAGAATGATAAAGAAGAGTTTTTAGGAATTTCTTTTCTTAAAATATGTTTGCTAACATATTTTAAGTATTTCGAGGATGCGAAATATTTTCTATGAGTGCAAAGCCACCAAAACAAAACATCGATTAGTTTTTAAAAAATCACGTAGAAAGTTTATTGTAAGGCCCAGTTACAAGGTTCATTTTGGAGATTCATGACATTTTCTGTCTTGGATAATAAGGTCTTGTGAGGTTCAACTGTAAGCATATCCTCAAGAGATTTAGAATTATGAGTCAGAAAAAATTTTTTGTCAACTCATGCCAACACATTAGAAAGATAATAATGTGTGTGTTAGAAATGACTTACGTGATTTCTTTGGTGGTGATGATGGGGGTTCTATGACATTTAGACAGAAAAATTCCCTTTAAGTTCTGCTATCAGCATCAGATCTCCTCTTTTTACCAAGAAACATGAATATGTGCTTATTTTCTGGACACAAAGTCATATGGCGAGAACAACAAATGCTTTCTGTCCCTCGGCATCCTGGCCCTGCTGTGTTGGGTTAGACTCAAAGTTTGCCAAACTGGTTCGGCTTATTCTTGTCAAGCCTGGATAATTTCTTCTCTTGGTTGTCTCTAACACAGTGTCAGCATTTTAGATGCCAAAAGTTCCCATAGTGACAGATCACATGCATATAAACACTTATTCTGTTTAGTTGAAAACTCTCTAAAATTAAGAAAAGGATTAGAAAACTGATGGATGAACCAACACATTCATTTCAAAGCAGACTTTAAACAACATAAGAAGGATATTGTCAGTGATAATGTAAATGATTTTTCATAAAGAAAAGTTAAAGAAAGAACATTAAGATTTCTACTTTAAATTCAAATATCTGTAACTAAACTTATCCAATTACTGTTTTCTGTCATTGTGGTTTAATTTTACATGAATGGGACTAAATTATGCCCCAAGTATAGATAAACTCATTATGTCCTTTAAGTAGTTCAAATTTCCTGATAACCAGCAGTCAAACTGGGGAACAAGCAGAATTAGTAGCCAAGTCTAATAAACGACTGGGAAAAATTGTATCTGTCTCATCCTTCTGGTTCCCACACACTCTGGTTACATCATTACTTAGCCTGTAAATTTGGGGGCCAATGGAGCACCAGAGCTTGGGTCAGGTGACCAAAACATCAAAATGTGCCTGAAACTTTACCCTAAAGATGGGGTTTCAGCGGGGGCCTCTGGATAGCTGACTCCTCCGTGCTGCTGTGCAATTTTCGTATTTTATTTCACCTTTGCTTTCAGGCTTAGCTTTTGGTCCCACAGATTGATGGCCAAAGCAAACTGGTTGATGTGGGTTTCTCTGTGCAGGTGCGTGGCAAAATTATTTCCTGTACCACGTACTGCAACCCGGTTACATAACAGCTAAAAAACCAACTGACACAAAACAAAAATATAAAACAGAAACAGAAATGAAAGCTAGGTCTTTCCTACAAATTGGGTTGCAGCAGCAGAGAGAATTCTAACCTGCTCCTTTGCCTTTTATCTTTTCGGAGGAGTGGGTGGAGAGGAAGGGTTGTTTTTGAAAAGTGTTTTATTTTTAAAACATGTAAGTTAATGTCTAAATCCACAAAACTCAAAAGCCCTGTTTGTCAGGTCTTCTGGATGCGACTCCCCAAGACGAGGCTGAAATGCTGCACTCCTCTGAGAGGGGCGGAATGTGTAACTCTATCGCCTCGCTAGGGTTTCACAGGGCAGGGTTGGTGATGACAGCAACTGCTTGTTTTCTGCAGATGTAGAAAGGCATTTTTTTAAACATGTGCAGGAAGCAACAAAAAACCTGGTCTTAGGGGACAGGTGAGTGAGCTGCAGTGCAAGAAATAAACCAAATAATCCTTAAAGTTGCAGTCACACAGAGCCCCAAGTTTGACACCTCTGTACACCAACCTTATTTTCATGTCCAGGTTTACCTTTCCCTTGACTGTTACAACAGGAGTTGTGATCACTGTGACTGAACATTTGTTCTGAAGTCTCTCGAGGGTAAAATCCAGCCGAAGTGGCAAATCCATTGAAAAACAGCCTTGATGAGTTGCTATCAGGAGTTCAATGAAACCTTTAGAAAGCAGGGGTTAGGCTCTAAAGAAGGAGTACCCCTAGGTGAAAATTAATTTTGTAAGCCAAGCCAAAAAATTGGTTCTTGTTCAGGGATGGAAGGGTTACCTGTAAAAGGCATCCCGTGATTTAGATAACTGATGTTAGTATTTAGTAATTATTCTACTATGTGCTAGTGTGGTGGTGATGATGGTAACAGCCAGAATGTATCTCTTGCTCGTTATACATCTACGGCATTCCTCCTCATCCTTACATGAATCTAGAAAGGTGATTGTTCTCCCCCTTTTACAGATGGATAAACTGAGGACCAGAGGAGTTAAAAGATTTGCTCAAGATCATGGAACTGTTAAGTGGTGGGCCATGGACACAGGATTCCAACCGATAGCTGATTTGATCTGGAACCTCTGTTCTCAGCAGTTCAACCACGTGGTCTAGAGACTGTGTAGAGATTTATTTCTTTTCTTTGTTCTTAAGAAGTTTTTCATCTTCTGGTGGAAGAAAGCAGGTGGAGAAACACATGAGATTGTACATGTTAAAAAAACCTGCAGGACCAGGTGCTTGTGGAGAGTCAGGGAAGAAATGGTTCAGACCAGAACATTTCCTAGGAACCGCGTCTGTTCTACGTAGGGAAGAGTGGGAGGTAGAGGACCGTTCGGTTATCTTTTGCCCTGCAGGAAATTCCTTGGAAATAACTGATTTCTGGTTTTATTCTGTGAAAATGATCATGGAAAGTGCTGTGTAAGACAGAGTAAACTCCTGTCCCCACGGGTGCTGCCAAATAAAGTAACTAGGTGCTCGCATATTTTCCAGTACAAGTGCTTCATTCTCAATTCATGGTCCAGGTCTTCAGTACATGCTGTTACTAATATTGGGTTTCAGCAGAGAATAATGAACAGGAGCACTGGCCTGAATGTCTTAACCTTTTTTAAACAATGTTTGCTGCTTTGAGCTCTATTTCTGGTTTAATTGGGGTCTCTACATAAACAAGAGGAGGGCTTTACAGTGTCGGGGAGGCATCGTTCTCCACAGCCTTAGCAACAGCAGAGGCAGGAGCCTGGTTGGGAACTGGGGGCAGGTGAACACAGGTGTGGATTTCCCCCCTTAGGGCTCAGTTTGTTCCCCTGTCAAGCCAGGAACAGAGGGGTCTCCCAAATGAGTGTCAGCTACAAACCCCTGCGTAAGCTCCTGACTCTGGAAGTCCATCCATCGGGAAAGGAGGGTGTGGGAGAACTGCTTTGGTAGGGAAAGGGCCCCATTCAAGTAGCCCCCAAAGTGGGGTTGACTTCTCCGGTGGGTGTCACAGACACAAGTGTCTATGGGACCCACACTACTTGTAATGTTTTAACTCTAGTAACATTTACAACAATAAAAGCGAATTTAATAATATCTAATGCATGTGGCTGCATACAGCCCGGGTTGTAGTCAGCAGTTATAAAGTATAATAGTTGATTATTGTTTGGAAGAAGGAACAGTGGCAAAATGCCTGAGCCCTGTGAGAATTAGCATGTGGTCCTGCCCAACTGGCATTGGGTCGGGGTGGCTAAACAAGTTAAATGACCTCGATAGACACTTCAATGCTCCTTGCTATTGTTTTTTCATTGTAGATCTTAGTCTCTGAGAGAAAAAAAAAAAAAAAACACGAGAAACCTATTTGGGTTAACAAGAACGCTAAGTTCACCTTCCCTCTGGGTTCCCAGGAGTGCCCTGCCTGGCTGAGAGGCAGCGTTTAATGATTGGTTGCCGTTGGTTGCAATGGTTGAAGGAAAAAGCACATTGATGCATATATTCACTAATACAAGAACTGTTTACCAGCACCAGCTGTGCGCTGGGTCACGGACAGGGTGTTAGGTACATAACAGGAAATAGGACAGACTTTCTCCCTGAGCTCAGAGCGCTTCAAAGAGCAGAGGGAGCAAACACAAAAAGGATATTAAAAAATAAATAAATAAAGACTGTTTTGTGAGTTTCAGTGAAATGAGAATTCCCGAAACTCAACTAATTGGGCCGATTGTCCAACCGTGGTGTGGATGAGTGTCGTCTCTGGGAGGGTTAATGCCAACACTCGGCAGCTTTCTCTTTGCTGTTGAAGAGTCTACTAAGACTCGTACTCAGTTTGACTTATATTTAATGGGAGAATAACTTGTAATAGGGGTCCCAGAATCCTACCTTGATTCAGGTTCTCATGATGGAACTTCTAGACAGTGTGTGAGTCTTGCTTGTCCGTTTATGGAACAGAGCCTGGTTGGGCACCTACTGTGTATCAGGCTCTGTGCTATCTTTTTGGTTTATAGGTAGGAAACAATAACATACCTGTCTTTGTGGGGTCTGTATTCTTGCTGGAGTGGGACAGATGCTGAAATATTTTACCAATAGGCAAGGGAATGGCAGGTTTCTGTGCCACTCTAGTGGGTATTTTTTCTTCTTTTTGTAGCAGCAACTCAATTTTCCTTGGCATGTAATTTTATAGAGGTCCAGAGACCCTGTCTTTCCCTAACTAGGGTGTGGGCTTCTACCTAAGCACAACAAATCAAACTATTGGAGTTTTGAGGGACTGGATCTTGATTTCATGGACATGTAACTGGATTCTGAAAAAAAAAGGTAGTTATTGATGTCACATAATAATCACAGAGAGCCGTAATGAACTGGACTTGTGAATTAATGTTTGTTTTAGTTTGCCATTGATAGAGCTGGGTTATTGAACTACATTGACCATGAATCCCTTTCACTAGGTGCCTTAAGGAAAAATAAATAAATAGAGAGAGAGAGAGAGAGAGAGAGAGAGAGAGAGAGAGATCATCGGAAAGAAGAATTGAGCATAGCTATATGATGTTTGGATCAGCACAATGCAATTGAAAGAGCTTGAGAGTTGCACAGATTTGGGTCCTAAACCAACCTTGGTCCCCTGCTGGCTGACTGGCTCCTCAACAGTCACCTCAAGCCTGAAATGGGGCGTGGAACCCTGACCTTGTGCTGACAGCCCATGCTGTCTTCACAGTACCTATGATGCCAGATTGGTTAGAAATTTTAAAATAATGTATAAAAATGTGCAATAATGACTCTGGGGAAAGGGAGGAAGTAGAATTGTAAGGCAGTTCCCTGACTTCTCCGCCCCATCCTCCTCTTTTCGGATAGTGTAGGCTTAGAGTGATGTATGGACCGGAAATTCATCAACAGCCCAGGTCTGTGGCTCATGAACTCTGCCTGGCATGAACACTTCTGTTTCAGCACATCTGTGATTGCCATATCACCGGCATGTGCAGAATGGAGGATTAATTTTATTGTGCACTGGCTCAGCAGATCTGGTGACATAATATTGCACTACGAAGAAGGATTACTCACCAGTTTCTGGATGCTACATTTTTAGAAACTAACTCCACTTAACGATAAGCGTTGGATCTAACAACTTCCCCCTGTTCCCCACTCCCACTCTCCAATCACCCAACCAACAAATATCCCTTAATGCAAAAACCAGCTCTCTTGGGACCAGATGGATACAATTTTTCTTCAGGATAAAACTCTGGATATTCTTCCGAAGTAAAGGTTTTATTATACTTCGTCACTTATTAAAAGCAGATGTGCCATGTTTATCATATGTCTTCAAGAACTTTTTTTTTTTTTCTTTTTCTGGGTTGATGGAAAAGCACTTTGGGTAAGGCAAAATAACACAGCGTTTGTGAGTCATTTCTGAAGGAAAAAATAGGCAAACAACATAGTCTGTAAGCCAGGCAGGGTGCATGGTGACATTCCGGGGCAAACAAAGAGGAGACCTCGTTTCTATTCCTGGCATGCTCCTGCTCAGGGTTCTGATGCATCTTCATTTCACCTGTGACCTCCCTCTGCAGAGAGAGGGCCTTGGGGATGGGCTGTGACAGGCCACCCGGCAGCGCCCAGCTGCACGCTGCATCCTGTCTCCTGCCTCATGCTAGGCCGGCCCTGCTTTCTTCCCTTGCCACAGTCACCCTTTTTCGTCTAGGCTATCACAGACCCTTCTCCCCCACCCAAAGTAGAACACATTGGAAACAACTTCTGCCCTTCTCTAGAGCTTCTCTGTCACCCGCTCTTCTGTGTGCTGGTGGCAAACCAGTCGCCAGTGCGTGTGCATGTTTAAGTTCTGTGCAGTGTGCAGAGTGGAGTGACGTGAAGGTGAAATGTATGTCTGTGCACGTCTGTGCCCTGTATTGAGTGCTCGCTGCGTGCCAGCCATGGCTCTGGGGTGGTTTTCCTTTGTTTACACTGAGTTTTCATGACAGCTGTTTTCATGGCAGTATTCGTATGTGTATAGGTAATTTACGTGTTATCTGTTTATATAGCCCCCAAAATGTTTTATCTCTTATATAACTGGCAAAGGTTTTAAAAATATTTTATAAAATATTCTATCAGTATTCTTTGTATTTGAAGCTCGCAGGGCCAAGCTAGATTAGCACAAAGTATAAAGAAAGTGATTGAAAGTACACAAGCAGCTCTAGCTTAGTGTGTGGAAGCAGCAGACAGTGAAATATAATGGTCTGCTTATTCTGCTGGGATTGACATCCAAACTTTAGAGCAATTTGCACTCTGAACAGATAGCAGGTTTTCTCCCGTCAGCTTGAGGTCCAAATCTCTCTACCCCATTTTTGTGACATTATCTGCCCTTTGACCCATTGCAGAGACTGAGTCCTTTGTCTTCTAAAAATCTTCCCTCTGTCCTCCGCTGACATGTACAGTAAATGGCTGATTGTCTCTGTTATATGACCATTGCAGATGTGGAGAAATATCTAACCCATTCGAGCAAAACTTACCCTAATTGGCACGATAATCAAAAGTTGATGCAATGCTTCAGAAACTTACCTGGAGACCTGGATTTGGTGTCTTTTCAAGTTTTGGTAAAATGAGTGATACTTTCTTTGTGCTTGTATTTTCTTCCCTTCCAAAGGAGGAGTGAAGAAGCAAAGCAAATTGAAAGCTGCAACATTTCTTCTTGCACAAACCTCCCTTCCTTCTTTTGCTGGAGCAGAAAGTGACCCGGGCTGCTGGGCTGGTTCAGGGGTTTATGCACAGACAGTCCTTGTCACCTGTGCTTTTTAAAGAGGAAGGGAAAAGTGTAGCTGAAAACACCCTGGAGGAAAGAGTCTCTTCCGGAGAAACCAGGGCTCTTTTCATCTTCACCTGAAGGCAGCCCTCACCCAATTTAATGTATCATTCAGTTCACCATTAGTGTAAAAAGCCTCCCCAGGCCTGCTCAGGGTGACCCTGGGGCTCCACAAAAGGGACAGAGAGGGAGGGTTACAGCTCTCACTTCCCTGTGTGGAGCCCCTTCTTCAAGCAAAGCGCACACGTGGACCTGGAGCCAAATGAGGAGGTTAAGGAGGGTGAGCTTTAAACGACAGAGAAGTGCTTTCTCCCAAGCTTTGGGTCCTACCACCCAGAGACAGGGGGAGCACCCAGGCCCGCTTGCAGAAGTTCAAGAAGGAAAGATGGAGAGAGGAAGAAAAGCTATCGAGAAGACACTGCATCGAGGTTTGGGGCTTTCTGTCAGCTAATCTTCACAATGTCATTAATATTTTTATGAATCAATCTCAGTTCTATAGCGCAGCAGATATATTCCCAGAGATCAGGTAATTTCTCCAAAGAAGCACATACTGAGGACCCAGACAATGTTTGAAGCCAGGTCATCTGTCCCTGTCTTTCCCTCTACGCTTTTCAGGCAGGTTTTGGGATCAGCATTGACTCTGACATATCCTGGTCAAACCAGGCCACAGTTCAATCCTCCCAGCGGGAACTCACTGCAGCTCCTTCTAAGGAGGCTCAGGAGAGCGGTCACTCCTGTCCCACAGGAGGAAAGCCCAGGCGCAGGGTGGCTGGCTGTGGGTGGGCCAGTTCACCCACCCAGTCCCGTTACGGGGACTCCGGCCAGCCCCACTACTGGGCCTACAGTTCATTGTCTGAGTCTAAAGCTTATTGCTAATTTCTTTATTCATTTTAAATTTACACAGATTCTTTGGATTACAGTAAATTCTGCTAAACTACATTCTGTTGCTGTCTTCTCCCAGTTTTGAGATTATTTTAATCTTGAAACTTAGTTTGATGGCTCTGTGCACTCATCCTGTTTGATCGTGCATAGAGTAAATCACTGTACAATTTCAGGTGGTCGACTGGCTGGTTTGCCATAGAGTTGGGTGTCTTTTCTACTGCTAATCCTATTTAATGTATATGCGATTCAGTATAGCATGATGCAGTTTAATGTACCATGCTGATATATATTTAGTAGATGTATGCTAAAATGTTTCTTGCCTCTTGTTACACACTTTTGAACACCAGGCTTGGAAGTTGTCACCTAAGCAAAATATTGACAGAACAGGCTGTGGTAATGACACTTTAATATCATGATGAATAAAACTCTTTCAGTAGAGCATCTCTGATAGTTGTTGGAATGTCATTTAAAATAGTAACCTACCAATAGACTTACCCAACCCTGGTCAAATACCAATTCTACCATTTATTAGCTTTATATTCTTGGGACAAAGCTTCAAGCATTTTCTAGGTCTTATATTTGTCATCTGTAAAATGGGAAATAATATCCCATACAGATTTATAACATTTGTTTAGGGACATGAGAATTAAATGAAGTAAGTTGACTAGTGAATATACCTGGTATATTACAGGTGTTTATTAGATGGAATTTATTATTATTAATCCTGGAGAGCAGTGCCCATTTAAAAAAGTTTTGCCTGACTGAGATTTAGTGATATTATGCTGAAGTGAAACTTCTCATAACAAAATGAAGGGCACCAATCATAATGTACAAATATTTTTAGCATGGAGATATTTGAAAATGGAAATCAACCAACCTCTTAATCTGATAATTCTAATCGAAATGGAAATATAGGAAGATTGTTATATTAAATCTCTCTATACAGACAAGTCCCTATATATAATACAGATGTTATGATAGACATCAGCACTGGTAGTAAGGTTTGATTCATGCTTGCATTATTAATAAGCTATGATTAATTCAAGTAAGTAGACCAAGAATATACAGCAGTGTAATTTTCTTATTCATCACCAAAATAATGTGTATATGTCATATTTAAAGAACTCTCCTGTCCAAACTTAAGGTAGATAGAATGTAGTAAATATAGTAGTTTATCAAGCTATGGGGCACAAACAGAATTTCATAAAGAAAACCATTTTTCTCTGAAAGGGAGACTGCAGAGGTCACACACACCATAACCAGTTATAGCCTATGAAAGATTTGCTATATTTTTTTTTTATCAAAGGCTTTTTAGGTGTATTTATGGTTTTAATTCCTACCATGTTTTTAGATAATGAGTCCTCTGATCAGTTACCTAAAGGATTAGTAAAACCCAGGTTTTATGCTCAAATATGCCCTTGTGTGGAGTGACTGAGGCCTGGCGGCTGCTTCTCTCACTTTTTCTGCGTGGGACAGGCTTCCCTGGTGACACCAAGTTTGTAGAGGTGGCTATCAAAAGATGCTGTGGACAGAACACTATACAGATGTAAGAAATTTAACTAAATTGCCTTTTGGGTAGATAACTTCCTTGTTATAGCTCCTACTTGTCACGCCTTAGGGTACTTACTAGAATTTAGTGAACCAATGTATCTAAAGGACATGATGTGTGAGAATTCCTTCACTGGATCTGATGAAAGTCAAAGATGAACAGGCTACTTGGTCTGTAGATTGAATGGAGATTATCAATGATTTTTAATATAACTTATGATGAATTTTTCATGTGTTTGTTTTGCTTCCTCCCTTTTTCTATTACTGCTTCTGTTAAGGAAATAGGAAACAGGAACAATTAGCACTATTTTTAACATAGATATATCACCTGTCTTAATCTTGTTTCAAGTGCCTGATCCAAACAACCTGTTTTAAATTCCTTTCCTATGAGAGAATTATTTATGACCTAATTGCTAATACTTTTTGAGAATTTAACTCTTAGATAGATAAAAGGTGGATCCCTTACTTTTACAATTTATTTAATAATGTCCTGAAGGTTAGAATGTCCATGAAGAATGGAGTAATAGTAAATACATGCTCCAAAACCATGCTCCGAAAGCACTCATATGGTTCCTTAGTAGTGGGCTTCCCACTTCCAAGATTATAAAAACCACAAATTAGTAGCTTTAAATAAACATTTTTTGTCTCTCAATTCCCACCTATAAGTGTGACCAATTGTGAATCTGACTCCTAATTCCTTTGCCTTAATGCATGTGCATATTAATAGATACTGTTGTGTGTGAATATTAATAGATACTGTTGCTAATAGAGACCAGGACAACCTGAAAAAGGAAATAAATTGAGAATGAGACAGGGAGAAGGCTTCTCTGGAGACAGACATTTTCTGCAGTGGAAAGTTAGGGCTGGGGATGTAGCTCAGGGTAGAATGCTGCCTAGCATGTGTGAGGCTCTAGGTTCAAGTCCCAGGACTCCAACATTAAAAACAAAAATTTAAAACTCACCAGGGATTGTGGTGCATGCCTGTAATCACTTCATTTAGGAGGCTGAGGCAGAGGATTGCTGTGAGTTTGAGGCCAGCCCAGGCTGCACAGTAGTTCAAGGCCAACCTGGAAAACACAGTGAGACCAACCAACCAACCAACCAACCCAAAATGATCAAATCATTTAATAGGTGAGGATTTGGCATGGTTAAAAAAAGACACAGAGACCCAGACAGAGACACAGATTCCCTTCTGGAAACATCTTCTTGTTCCTGGTTTTCCCGTTCATTATCCTCTGAACTAAGTACCTCATGGCTTGTGTTAGTGGCTCCCACAGTGAGCTGTCATTTGGAGTAACCGAAGAGATACATTATCTAATAGCAGTAGGATATTTTAGAGCCCATCTTCTCAAAAGAAGATGATTAAGCTTTATACAAGGAAATATTCTGCCATTAACTTTATTTCTCTAACAGTTTTCTGGCCAAGTAGGGAGCAACAAATACTTACCCGTGCTCCCCTAATCTCAAATAACTTTTTAACAATCCATTTGTTTTGAAGTGCCAAATTCACATTCAGGATGTTGCCTCCCTGACATTTCTGTATCACTATTGTTGGATTTGCTAGTTCAAAAGAAATATGTCTTACAGAATTACTCTTAATCACATGGATTGAGATCAATAGTAAAATAAAATATTACATGTTGTCTACTGAAACACTTCATCACATTTAATCCTGCAGATCATATTGGAAGGTTATAAAATATGAACAATTCACATGAGAACAATGAATGGTAATTACTGAAAATGCCTGTAGGATAAATTTCATCACTTAATGCCCTTTTCTTTTGCTAAAGGATGTTATGGTTTCTCATATACTGTTCATTAACAGGATCAAGAAGAATACGAGTTGTTTTAAGACAACTCAAGGTGGAAAATCTTATGATGCACAAATAATTTACATTATAATTTTTTAATAAACCCTGATAATAGAAGTTCATACTTGTCCAGAGTTTTAACTAGTTGTGATGATCAAAATTTTTTATCAGAACTTTAAGAGTCTGAAAGAGAGATTATTATTATTAATTTCAAGCAGATAGGTTCTTCCTTCTGAGACCTTGAGACCAAGTAGCTAAGCGTGGTTTCTGTACGTGAAAACAGAATCAAGGTCTTTCGCTGCTCTTTTTGTCTGTTCTATCCCTTCCTCCTCCCGGCCCTCCCCCTTCCTCCTTTCTTCTTTTTCTGCCTTCCTCCGGTCACCACCACCTTCCCTGCTTCCCTCTCTTGTCCTGTCCTTGTGTTTCCTCTTCTGGATTTTACTTTTTATATCCCAGTTCACTAATAAGATGAAAATGGAGTCACTGGTCTAAGGTGATCAAATGTTATACCTCAACATAACTACAAGAAAGAGATGAAACTGGATAAAATTAAATGGGGTTATGGGTCTAAAATAAATAGGAGAGTAGATTTAAAAGAAAATTTATGAACTCTTCTATTGTGATATTGTGCTAGTCAGAATAACGTTTTTTCTCCCACCCTCCAAAAAGTCCACACTGCAATCCTGGGAACCGATGAGGATGTTCTCACATGGCAAAAGGGAATTAAGGCTACATTTAGAATTAAGGCTGCCAAACTGGTGATGTTTTGATAAAAAGATCATGCTGGATTACCTGGGTGGGCCTGATGTAACCACAAGGGTCTTTAAAAGTAGAAGAAAGGGTCTGAAGAGGGGTCAGGATGATGTGATACAGCTTTGAAGACGGAAAAAGGAGGTCATGATTTAAAGAATGCTGGAGCCTTTAAAAAACTGGAAAGCACGAGGAGACAGATCCTTTCCTAAAACCTGTGAGGAAAATTAGGCCTTGCTGTACCTTGATTTTTTTCCCAGTGAGACCTGTGTTGAACTTCTAACCCATTGAACTGCAAGATAATGAACTTATATCCTTGTACACCGTTGAATTTGGGTAATTTGTGGCAGCAGCAACAGAAAACAGATACAAAATATACTCCTCCCAGGACAATTTCCTTTTATTAGTACTTTTTTTGTGCGGAAGAGTGTGGAAAGGAATGTATGCATTATAGCTTGTATTTAGATGTCCTCTGAAAGCCCCTGTGCTCATAAATGGGGCTTTTTTGGAGGTGGCTGGATCTAGGGTGTATAAATTTGGATGAAGGATGTGTGAGGGTTTTTTTTTGTGTGTGTCTGATACCAAGAATCAAGCTCAGGACCTTGCGTTTGCCAGGCAGGTACTCTTGCCGCTGAACTATATCCCTCACTCAAGGGTGTGTGAGAAATAGATTGTCTACTGATTGGTTTAGCATAATTCTAGGTCTGGCTGTTGGGAAACCCTACCCTGAATATGGGTGACACTATTTAGTGGGTTTGTTGACTGAATGGAATAACAGAAGGGATGCTTGCTGCTGGCTGCTTTCCGCCTCTCCCACCATGAACTGTTTCTTGTCTGCCATGCTCCTCTGCAATGCTGTTCTGTGTTGGAGCCACCTGAGTATGGACTGAAACCTCTACAAACTGTAAGCTAAATAAACCTTTCCTTGTTTAACTTTGGGAGTCCAGCATTTTGCCTCAGCAGTGAGAAAAGTAACTAATACACTTTATATCCTAACTTTTGTCTTATGGTGGAGACAGTAGCTAAAACGAATTAGAAACTATTGGTTACCCTCAAAGCTGATGGGTTTATGGAATGAAAGCTTGTATTGTGCTGTTCTGTAGCATTTTATCTTACTTGCAAAGGCTATTTTGGCTTTTACTGGCTTCTTTCATAACCTGGATGGACCTGGGGAGTGGAAGAGTTCCTTCAGGCTCATTTTCATTCAGCTCATTTGGGAAGTGACTTGAGGAATGACAGGTAGGAGGACTTGTCCTTTGTCCTTTGTCTTTTGACATTTCCCATGGGTCAAGCATCATCTCAGGTGGTGCAATTTCTCTTTGCTTGGGACATGGATACACTTGTGACCAGTGAACTCCTGCTCTTTCAGCAAAAGAAAAATGCCCTGGTGAGCCAAAGACATACCTAAAGCAAGCTGTGGTCAGCACTGAAACTCTTTCCTCCCTTACTGTGTAACCATTCTTCACAGCCATAACTACAAATGGCCTCAGAAGCAAGACTAAGTAGAAATGAGGAGGAGCGTAGGAAGCATCAGATTCAGTGCATTCTCTTCTTGTTCCTATGTATGAAGACCAATTTTCTCACTGAAGAAAGAGCATTTCTTCAAAATGTTGGCAGCTTCAATCACTCCAGAAAGGAGTTTGGCACAAAGGGTTAGTGTAACAAACAACTGCAATCCTTACTGCGTCAAATGGACTGCAATCACAAATTATTCATCACCTATTCTTCAGTATCTACTCTAGATTTCACTCGCCCTTGACCAGGATTTCCTCTGTATTGTCTGCCTGGTGGTATCCCAACATGTCCACACTTGAGTAATCTGAGCGTTTTGTTTCCTCCTTTTGGCTGGGTTGTGATGGCTATAATTGGTTATTTGTCAATATCACCTTGCATAGAAGTATGTGGACCCCACTCTACGTAAGTCCCCTGCATTAGGGACATACTCCCTCTGCTCCTATCACGTAGCAAGCAATTCTGTTCCTCAGGATAGTCCCTCTCCTTTGCCCTCTCCCCTCAGTGTAGTGACTCCTTTCTTTACATGTTGGGGCCAAAGTATCAGGCAGTAATTGTAGCTCCCACCTCAATGAAGTTCTTGTTATTTGCCTTAGAGAAGGTAGTACTCTTCTGGGCAACAGGGCCTTTAATCCTATAAAACATAAAGATGTGAGCCCTAGAAGCACATATTCTCCAAGTGGACTCCTGGGAATCTATTGGGCATGATGTGAAGAGGGTTAGACAGATACAAACCTGCTTACTCCACTTCGTGGAGGACAAGGCATAACAAATTATTTAATCTGAATACTTTTTTCTTGGTGCCCCATAGGGCACCTCAGTTTATTTACTTTTAATAAGCAGCCTGATCATTCTGATAAGCTAGTTGCTTTCAGGGGATGCTCTAATGTTCATGCATTGATTATTGTGCATCTTTCCTTTAAACCAGTTCCCTTGGTTTGAAGTGATATTGCATTGGAATCTTCTAATAATTAATTAGGAATTCTAATTGCTCTTGAATGGTGGTGGTGTTGGAATAGACATGGGAGACAGGAAAATCAAAGCTATGTGACAATCTGATGATCCTAGTAGGGGTGAATCACTGTCCCTCTAGGATGGAAAGAATCTCATGTAATCAACCTGCCACCAAATGTCTGGTTGATCCCAAGCTTTGCTGCTTTATAAGGGCTTCCTAGGAGGTGGGCGGGTAATACCTTGGCAGAGTTGGGAGTACAGTGGAGCCCTGAGGAGTAAGTGTTTATCTGTTGGCTCTATCCATGCGTGGCCTGCATTCCCATTTCTCTGGCCAAACAAACCTCTCCTCTTGAGATGTGGATGTCAGGTATTTTGTCCCAGTGATGTCAAAGTCAACAGTGCAGCTTAAAGTTTAGCTGTGAGAAACGGTCTTCCCAGAGAGACAGAGCTGAGAGCAGTACACTTGATTTTTCACTTTTCATGCTGGAAGAAGTGGCTCAAGATGTGTAAAGTTTCCTCTGAGGGTACCATGAGGCTGTACTGTATTTCAAAACCTTGTACTGGTTTTGGCCAAATGCAGCAAAATCTCAGTTTTAAAACCATAGTACAATTTTCTGCTGTGCTGATTATCTACTGCTTCCTACTAGGCCTAGGGTGTATTATGGAGGCTTACAAAATTCAATGTATTATTCTCTCTCATATTTCTGTGATTTGACTGTGCTCAGCTGGGCAGTTCTTGCCTGGGGTCTTTCATGTAGTTGTAGAGACCAGCTGGAGTTATTTGGAGTCATAAGATGACCCTTTCAAGTGTCGGCAGTGATGATGAATGTTGGCCAGAGCTCCAGCTTCTGCGACCTCCTCACATGCCTTCAGATTCCTCTCGCAGCCTCAGGATGTCAGACCTCTGTGTTGCTGGTCACACACGATAGGATAAAACCCAAATGATTTTTCCTGTTATTCTCTAAACACAAAATACTTCTTGTCATCAGATGTTTCTCCTCCCATATCAGCATCCAACAATAATGACACTAAGCAGCTATCCCGCTATTCAAATCAGTTCTGACGCTGTCTACCTGGAGATGGCGTTAGAACCCACAGGTTATGACTCAGTTCCACAAGAACTGCTTCCCCTCCCACCTCAGCAGTGAGTGTCCACGTTACCTACAACTTCTCTCTGAATTGGTTGCAATTTGGAGGTTCCCAGAGGCCCCTTGTTGGGGGTGACCTTTTGACAGCATGGCTCACAGGACTCAGAAAAGCACTTTGCTTATGCTTATTGGTCTACTAGAACTTATTGGTCTACTGTTCTAGTAGAACAGATATTACCAAGACTGCATATGAACAGCTAGATGGAGGGCTATTCCTAGGGAAGGTGTGTAGTAAGAGGTGCAGCATCTCTGAGTTTACAACTCTCCCAGGGTCTCCCTGTGGGCAGCACCCCAGAAGCTGCGCAGGGATTGTTGTGGAGACCTCATTGTGCGGGTCTGATTGACTCAGTCTGTAGCCCTCTCTGCCCTTCCTGGAAGATGGTGGCTAGGCAGAAATTTCTAAGCTTCTAATCATGGCTTGGTGTTTCTGGTGATCAGTGTAAATCCAAGAGCCCAGCAGCAGTGTCATGTTAAAACAAAAATACTCTTTCCACCCATGAAATTAAAAGAGTTTTAGGAGCCCTGTGCCAGGGCTTGGTGTCAAAAGCCAACTGCTTATTTTGTATTATATCACAGTGTCACAGGCTCAGAGAGCCAAGAGAGCAAGGCAGAAGCTACACATCTTCTCCACATCTGGCTGTGGAACTGGCCCAGCTTTCTCTCTATCACAGTCCATTGGTCAGTAAGTGACTGAGGTCAGTTCCGACGCAGGGGGAGGGGATACAGATCCCTCCACTCGGTGAGATGAATAGCAAAACATTTATACCTCTCTTTAGCTGGCTGCACTTGCTCTCAAAAGATAGTACTGTGTAGGAGACCAGCAGAATTTCCAGTCCCTCATAAAGAAATAGAAACATTGTAAGAAGACCATCGTGACTATGGAGTTTAAAAAGAAATAAAAATTATGATCTTGGTCTTGAAAAAGCTTAGCACCTCATTAACCAGAGAGATAAATGCTGTTTAGAAAAAGAATAATCTCTCCCTGCTCCTGCATTTTAGAGCAGGAACATTAATTAAGGTTTCAGATATGTCAGAGGTTACTGGATTTATTTTAAGCTTGTTAGGACCTCTAAGGGTAAGTCCTTCTTAGGCAAGGCACAGTCAGGAAAAGTTTAGCTGCCATGGCTAAATTTCTCTGTTAGGAAGTTAACAATAATTTTGGATTTTCTAGTAGCAGCAGGCAGGCACAAGAACTCAGAAAAGAAGAAAGAGATGGAAAAAAATAGCTCAGAAAGAAATGTCAGCCTGATGGAAGAGTGAGGGTTCTTGATGGACTCAGAAGCTTCCAGATTTGTGTGAGATGATGCAATTGCTTACTAGTGGTAAATGACTTTTACTCCCCAATACAAAGCTAAATGCATAGTGTTACTAAAATTCAAACGTGTGCATGGTTAGTCCTTTACACATTTCTACTTTAAAAAAATTTGTCTTTTTACAGAACATGTCAGGCTAATGATTTAAATTTTAAGTGTATAATTAAGCAATTAGCTTAGATTTGAAAGTTTTAGGTTAAAAGTTTATCACAGTTACATAATTTGCAATAGCTCTTTGGAGGGCCTGAAGAATGTACTTAAGGGGAATTTGAAAACAATGAATTGGTAAGAAAATACAGTTAAAGATATTTTAAGGTATTTAAGTAATTAAATCTGTAATTCATCTAAGGTTCTTAATAATGTTTGCTAAAAACATTTGCTAAAATGTGTTAGGTTTTTAAGTCTTACATGTAAATTTCAAATCTTAAGGAAATGTTGATTTTGTAACTACAATAAAGTGAATGTTAATTTTTAAACCAAAGTAACCCACTGATTAATATTGTTACACAAAAACCACTTTCAAGAGGGTTAAAAAAAACCAAAACCTCTCCTAGGTAATCATATTCATCCTTGGAGGAGTAATGGGATACCCTCCATGCTTTCCAGACATTTTGATATTGTGACATTGAGTAGATTCAGTCAAAAATCCAAATGGGTTGGGGTTTCCAGATATCACTGAATTATTCGCTCCTGTTCTTCTAATTCCTTGATAATTCCCTAGATGGTGACATTTTCCCCAAGGGATGGGTGGCCATTATGATTTTGTCCACTTCTGTTGTTTGGTTTTTCTAGTACTCAGGGCAAACATGATGCCTCTTATTTCCCCTCTTCTCTGAAGCAGCTGGACAGGCTGAATTGAAAGTTTATGTGAACAGGGAACAAAGCCTGGCAAGTTTTAGGCTGAAGGGAATGTGTCAAAAAACTGGGGAGCTGGTGAAGATGGGGATTACGGTGAAAGTCTGTGATGACTACGGCATTCACTAGCAAAATCATTACCGCAGCATAGGTTGGGGTGTTGATAGCTTTTTTTTCCCCCACAAAAGATTAAAAAAGAAAGGAGAAAGGGAAGTGGATGAGACATTCCTGTGAGCGTACAGCCTGAAATAGTAGACTTCAAAGCTTCTGGAGAAACCATTCTTGTAATCCACTGCTTAATTCCCCTAACTACTAACTGGCAAGATATGTTGGAATGGCTTAAATATTTATTAGGATTCCCTGTAGGAAACTTTAAATTGATGCAGTGACCATTGACACTTGGGGGGGGGTGGGTGGGTAAAGCTTTTACTTCTCTTACTATTTTTAGGTTAAAATTTTTTGTTTTGAAGAGTTCAGAATTCTTAAGAATACTGATCATTTGTTGTTTCATTTCATGTACTTTGCAAATGTCATATTTTCATTTCCTTATTTTTTTTTTAATTCTGCAAATACTGCAGACCCCACTGTGTGCAGGTTTCTGCCTGGAGCTTCAGGGCCGGGATGAGGTTAGAGTTAGAAGCGGCTGATGCTCAGTCGGCCTATTACTGCTCCAGCTCCTTTGAGCTACAGCCTTGGTCTAACCCATTTCCTCAGCTCTTCTTACCATTCCACAGAGTTGCTGTTGTTGATTCAGCGTGGACCACCGTCATGCTCTTTGGAGAGTGTCCTTGTTGTGTGTGCACACGCACATCAGTGTGAGTTTCTCTTCTCATTGATCTCAATCTGCAGATCTGAGAGCTGTTCCTAGACTCAGCTTTCTCCAGCTTTTTCTCCAGGGTTCCTGTCTTGCTTACTTTGGCCTCAGAGAGTGGTAGAGAAGGGACCATGCAGGGGGCAAGAGAAGAAGGTATGAAGATTAGAACCAGGAGGCTAAGGCAGCTTTGACTTTGAACTGACCCATCCACAACCAGTAGCCGTCTACGGGTCCCAGGGGGCTTTGCCTCCCCATCTTACCCTCCCTTATGCTATCGAACCATCGTTTCTATCCTTAGATGCCTCTCTCTTTCCTGGGCCATCTAGGCTTTGTCCTTTCCTCATTAGTTATTATTCTTGGGAGCTTTTTCTGGCTTGAATATTATCGCAATAAGCTTGGGAAATGATCTGTAACTGAAACTAAATCATACTACTTACTGTTGAATATTAAGCATTAAAAAGTAATTTTAACTACTTTCAAACAGTAGCTTATAATCTATACAACATCACTTAAAGTAGTCTTACATATTCAATATGACTGATTATTATCTGTTTCTTTGAAATTCAGGTTTTTATAGAGATAAAATATGATGGGGAGCATTTGGAGCAACTGAACTTACTCAATAGAGTTAAATTTATATCTACAAATATGTAAAAACATGTTAGTTATGAAATAATTCCTCTTCTACAAGACAGTATTTCTAGTATATGCACAAATATTTGAGAGAAGGTAGTAGCTTTTGATTCAATAAAAATATATTATTCTAACAGGCATTTTTAAAAAGTGAAATTTACAGTTCAAGGGAAATATGAAAAATAGTCAAACATGGTACTAACTGGCAAAATAAAAACTGTAAAAAATGAGGTGCCATTTTAAAACTATCAGATTGGCAAAGAAATGACATAATTCAAAGGTGTCAAATAAAACTACTAGTATGGTCCTGGCATGATGTTTCTGAAGAGTGATTTGACAACAGATATTAGGAACCTTAGAATATGCATGTTCAGAGCTTTATGTACATGAATATGTTTTAGTGAGAGCAACATGTTGGAAGCAACCCAAAATGTCCAATAGCAGGAGACTGGCCAAGCAAGTTATGGCACAGGACATGAAACAGAGCTTTTTAAATTGACAGCATTTTGAGAAAAAAAGGGTAAGTTATAAAGCTAAAATTTTAGAAAGACAATGCATTTGAGAGATTGTGTGAATATGTAACTGTTCACATTGGTAAAATTAAAGATGATTTTTCTCACATTGTTTGCCATGTTTCCAAGTATATAAAATAAAAATATGCACATTCTTGACACAATAACGCTACTTCTAGGAATTTACTCTTAGAAATGATCAAACATGTAGAAAAAAGACTGTTCACTCTAACATGGTATCAGAAGAAAAAAAAGTAATCAATACAAATGACCAAACCAGGAGCTTAATTAAATGATAACACTACCACTAATGTGGGTATTGTAGAAAAATAGTTAATGATATTCATTGGTTCTATGATATATTTAAGTAAAAGAAAAATAAGGTTGAAAGTACCTGCCATATTGTTCTGTCTTAATTCTATGTCCATCGTGTATTAATGGACTAAAACAGTGACGGAGAACCTTTTAGAACCTTGAGGATTAACACATGTGCGTCGGTTTGCCAGCACCGGAAACAGAAGTACATACGCCAACATATGGATAATGTCCTTCACTGAGTGGTTTGATTATAAGGTGCTTAATACTTCTCTTTACTTATTTTTATACAGTGGCACCTTGCTTCATGCACTTGGTTCTTTCCATGATTCTAGTAAAAACCAGAATTGGATGAGAACCAAATCAAATTTTCTCATAAGGTCAACATGGACCCTAATCATTAAATTTGATTGGTTCTCATCTATTTCAGTTTGTGAGCAGAATCATGGAAAAAATTAAGTTCACAAACTGCTGTACTATTGTACTTTAGATTCTGTATCACCTTTATAATAAATATGAAGGTTAAATGTCATCATAGGAAAAAAAAAGAATTGGTCAAATGATTACTTGTGGGATTGAAGGCAGTGGTTCTCAAATGATTTGGTCGGTGGACCCTTTTATACTCTGAAAACTTATTAAGGGATTGATAGAAGTTTTATTAATGTGGGTCCCACATATTTATAGTTGCTATATTAAAGTTAAAATCAACAAAGTAGGAAAGTTTGTGCATTCATTGAAGAATAACAATAATAGATGCATGGCGTGTTAACATCTAAGAACAATAACCATATTTTCCAAAGCAGAAACATTTAGTGAGAACAGCCGCACTGTCCTACAGTTTTGCAAATCTCTAGAAAGCCTGGCTTCACAGAAGAGGGCTGGGTTCTCACACCCGCTTCCGCCTTTAATCCGTTGTGATATCACTGGCTCTGTACCTCCTGAAAAACTCCACTGTGCACTCCTGACTGAACGAGAATCAAAAACCAAATCAATAAACATCCACTGAAAATTGTTGTGATTTTGCTGAGAGTTTCAGAAACTTCTGGGATCTTCAGACCACCCCTTGAGAACGGCCACTGTAGGGGACTGCAGCTAGGTGATGGGATGGAGTGAACCCCAATAAAAAGAAAACACAGCAAACGTTTGCTGTGTGCCCAGCGCTATACCGGAGGGTGGCAGGGCCAGGAGCTTCGCTCCTGGATCCGGAAGCAGCACCTCATCTCGCTTGTCCTGGAATAGAAGGCAAAATTTGGGGGAGGCTGAAGAACTGTTTTAGAGTTCCGCACATGGTGTCGGCTTTCTCCTCACAGGACCAACCTGGGGGTGCCCAAGAGCCTCCATTCCCTCCCCCTTCCCTGTGCCTGCGGGCCTCTGGCCCAGCCCCTCATAGCTAAGGTCTCAGTTGCAGGGAGCTGACCTCTGCTCTTTCCTGCCTGGCACCAGGCCTGCCTGAGGGCAGGTGTGAGTTATGGGGTTTTCAGAGCAGAGCACCCAGCCTGGCAGCAAACCTCTCTGCTTGCTGATTCTCAGCCACTGTCCCGGGTTAGCTTCAGTACATCCAGGGGCCTCGCAAAAACCTAAGCCTGACATATTTTCAGAAGGCAACTCTACCTCACAGCTAACGAAGTTTGCAAGGCCAGATTTGAAATTATGTTTGTGTGATGTGGTTTATCTGTCATCTCTATTTCTAAACTTCTTGGCCATCTTCGAAAAATACGCAGTTATTACTCCTTTTCGTGGCTGAGTGTGTGGAAGCCTTACATCTGCAAAGCCTTTTCTGAGCCTGTAATGAAATATGTGCTCTGGACCTTCATTCCCTTCTTCCTTCACCTCTAGTTTTACTCACTTGGAAATGCGCTTCTCTATTTGCCCACATTACCAAGGAAATACTTTCTATATGCTCATCAAAAGCCTGTAGACATGTTTCTGTGAGGTGTTCTCCCTTAGGATAGCAGCCTTCACCGTTGGGAGGGAAGTCTCTGTTCTTTTCTACCTGTCGCACATGACTGCAAAGGAAAGGAGAGTTCGAGCCACCTTGCAACACTTGTACCTAAAGGTCCCTGTGCATAGCAATATATTCAATAAAATCATACCAACTTGACACTAGGGGGATAACTCTTAAACACCTTTCTTCTTGTTTTCCTTTGTTTCTTCCTCTCATCATACAATTTTGTTGAGTTTCTCCTAGGAGTTGGTTATTGTGCTAAGTTAATATCAAGCTGTGTAGCTCATATGCTTTGAGTCCTGGAAGCTTAGAGTAAAAAAGAACCAAAGCTAGTACTGTTCTCTCTCTTTTTCTCTCTGTTCAGTATTAGGGATTTAACCTAAGGCCTTTACACTGAATTATACACCTAACTCATTTTTTAGTTCTTTGAGACGGGATTTCCTTATGTTGCTAAGTTGCCCAAGTTGGACTTCATTTGTGATCCTCCTGCCTCAGCCTCCCAAAGTGCTGAGACTACAGGTGGTTTTTGGATGTGTAAACTAGTGTGAGAGTTCAGATTAAGACAGTATCCTGAGCACATACCTCCCTCTCCTATTCTCAGAAAGGGCATGAAAATAACTACATTGAAAACCAAGAAAGAATGATAATAGTAGACCAAAAGTTGGAAAGAATTCCTAAACGTTAGAACCATAAGCTAAAAAAACTAGAATGACTTTATGGGATGAACTCATGGAAGAAATAACCTGTGGAAATGATGCAGAACATTGCTTGAAGAGCAGTTCTTACAGCCAGGTGGGAGGATTCCGGGGGAGCAGGGCTTAGGGTCCATGGTTATAGAAGGGGGGAAGGAAGGAAAGTCTTCCAGGTCTTTCTGTCGTTGCCCTGAAGTTTCTGCCATTTCTGTCCCCTCCTATGCTGATGTGAGGCAGCTGCCACTTGGCCCTCAGGCTAACATGACCCACACCAGAGCCAAAGGGTGGTAGATGCCTTCGGCAGCTTCTTGCTCCTCTTCCTCCAGGAAGTTGGGGAGCCTCAAACGCAGAAGAAAGGACATTGGTGAGCTCATGGCAGCACATCCCATCTTTTGACTAGCACTGCTGAGTCTGCTTACTGTCAATACAGCAAGCAGAGTGTAGAAATTTTTAAAGAATAATTCTACCTACCTGGCATGGTGGCACAGGCCTGTGAGGCCAGCTACTTGGGAGGCTGAGGCACGAGGATCTACAGTTCAAAACCTGTCCACACAATCTAGTGAGATCCTATCTCAAAATGAATAAGGAAAGGATTAGTTCAGTGGTAAAGAGCCTCAGGTTCAAATCCCAGTGCCACAAAAACAAACAAACAAACAAACAAACAAACAAACAATCTGCTTGAGGAATAAGATACATAAACATTTAAAGTAAGCACAGTTAATATTGGAAAACTCTAAGGGATTTTATGCAACAAATTAAAATAATGAGAGATTTTGGACATTAAATATTTGTTACAAATGATGAACACAGTAAATAAAAAAGTTCTTGTAAATCAATAAAAAGACTAATAATAGATTAGGAAAATGGGCAAAGATAAGAAGGTATAAATGGTTTTGGAAAATTTGAAAAATGCCCATTCATAGGAAGAAAAATGCAAACTTTTAAGTACAGTTAGAAAACATTTTTGCCTATAAGATGAATGGGGTTTGAGTGCTTTGGTAACACTTTGATTTAGTAGGAGAGAGAGGAAATAAGCTCCCAAATGTTGCTGGTGAGAATGAAGTCAGTTCAGTCAGATGTGGTTCATCTTAGTCACTTTCTCATCACTGGGGCCAAAGACCCCACATCCTCAACTGGAAGGAGGGGAGGTTTATTTCGGCTCATGGTTTCAGAAGATACAGTCCGTAGTCAGCTGATTCCAGAGCAGCCATGGTGGAGGGGTGTGGAGGAGGCAAGCTGCTCGCATCATTGCAGTCAGGAAGAGGAGAGTGAAATGAGGAGCCAGCGAGGACGAGGTGTGTGCCTTTTCAGGCCTCACCTCATTGTCCACAGCCTGGAAACACATTTCATTATCACTGCTGGATGAATCCACTGAAGAGTACAGAGCACCCATGATCCAGTCACCTTCCAAAGTCCCGACTCTGAACACATGGGGGTTGGGGAGATGTTGTGAATCTAAGCCAGCACACAGTGGTTAAGGAATTTAGGCAGCGTGTGTCAATTTATAAAATGCCCTTGGCTCAGCAGCTCTAGTTTTGGAGAGTTAGTTTATAGGTGTGCATGTGTACAATGAAAGTTTACTTGGTATGCAAAGGAGATAATTGCAGTTCTTGGTACTAGCATGATATTGGAAATGACCAACTATCTACTAGAAGTAAGCTGGTTAAATAAATTACAATACACTACAGCTATCCAAGGGAAAACCATGCACTAAAAAGACAGCATACTCGCACAACTGGGAACTTATTTTAGGTTTTTTTGCATAAAAGTGATAAATTTGCACAGATATACTTGCAAAGTGAGTTAAAGGATATATGAAATGGTTTATTGGAAAATTTCTTGTTTTGCAAGAAGTGAAAAAATAAACCAAATATCCCTTGGTGGAAGCCAGTTTAATAAAGTTATGTTGCTTTCAAATGACACTGTACAATTCCATTGTGAAAATGAGGGTAGAAACTCTACCAGTCAGATTTTAAAGGGTCCGTGTTGGTAATCGGTTAAGTGAGAGGGAAGTAAACATTGTTACCTTTGTGAATGTGCAAGTGGGAAGGGTATATGTTTGTACTGGGCTTACACAGTAGAAAAGGATACAATGCAAGAAAATAAAAATAATGATTCCATGGTTTGGTGCTGGAAACTAGAGCAAAGAGGAGTACAGAAGCTGGACAGCTTTTACTGTATGCCTCAGTTAAAAAGTAATGAACTGTATGAATGTCTTATTTCCTCAATGAATATACTAGCTCTTTAATTTATTTCAAAGAAAAGCAACAAAAATCAGAGCCAAAGGGGGGAAACAATGAAGTGGGTCCCTGTGTACTTATATTAAAAATATCCAAAAATTTTTGCCTCTGTAAAAACAAAAGAAAAATAAACAAAATACTAACTCAGTACAATGTGTATAATGGGTATTTTTTTCCCTTTCTCTCTCTCTTTTTTTTTTTAAACCCCAACCAACTTTTAGCCTCTATATACATGAATGATCTCTGGGAAAACAGACAAGAAATTACCAACAATGGTCTCAAGGCAAGAGCACAGCAGGTCAGTGGACAGGGATGGGAGACACTTAGGCATCACTGCACCGTTTCCTGTACCTTCTGAGTTTTTTCTATGGGTACGTTTTGCCAATTCAATAAATCAAACAGTTTTTCAAAACTGATATCACAAGAAATTTAGTAGATGAGTTGAAGAGCGTCATGAAAGTAAATTAAGGAATCTAATTTTTGTTTAAATCTTCCCACTAGTAGAAAGCATGGTGCATGCAAGAAATATTTGAAGTAAATACTGGAAAAAGTGCTAAAGCCATGCATAACTTTGAAATCACGTAGGAAGGCCAGTAGAACCCATCACTGCACTCTCTAATTAATGCAGTAATTCTACTTTGGCCTAAATCCATACAGCAGAATACAATTCATAACAAAGACAGGTGATAGAAGTTTTAAATTAGAATGACTAGAAGAAGTCTAAGCTTTAAAGTAATCTCTGTAGATGTGCTCCTACTACTAACAGCTCCTAGTTTGGATAAAGAAACCAAAGCAAAGCAAAACTCTAACTATATTCTATTTCTAAAATATACCAAAAATAAACCACTTAAAAACATTTAAAAATCAAGAAATGTATATCACGTTAATGTTACAAAAATAAAGTTTAAGTAGTGTTAAATTAACCTAAGACAAAACAGAATCTGAGGTGTAAAAAGCATCAAATTGTACAAAGAGGAGTATTTCTCCTTCATAGAAGGAAAAATCCATAAGAATATTTAGTAGTCATTAACACTATGGATCTATGGATCTATAAGTACAGTTTTTTTTTTTTCCCAGAGATTCGACTCCACCTCACGCTTGTAAAGCAGGCACTTGTGCAGCTGAGCTATATCTCTGGTCCTAGCTTTAAAATATACAAATTAGCCAAGTATGGTGGTGCATGCCTACAACCCCAGTACTCAGGAAGCTGAGGCAGGAGGATTTGTGAGAGTTTGCGTCAAAGCCAGCCTGAATGACATAGCAAAGCCCTGGTTCAAAAACAAAAAGAAAACAAACAATTCAGGTGTGTAAATAAAATTACCAGGAAAAATAGTAAACTTTTAATCACAGTGGGAGATGTTTGAATAGAAAATGCCAGAAAAATTAGAAAAAAAATGAGACAGGATCTAGGGTTTTAAATAACACCATTAATGTGTTTACTATTTGCTTATATCTAAAGCAACTCTTTCTTGTCACAATACATAACACAGAAAATTAACCATTTAGTTATTAGTTTACAAAGACAATCTCAACTAATTGCTAAAAGCAGAAATCACACAAATCACATTCCTTGATCATAGAGCAATGAAATTAGAAACAAGACTGGAAAGAGAGAAGCACTCATCTCTTAAAATACAAACTATTCTTCAAAGTTAATTAAAAGAAAATGGGATAAATCTGATGCTTCCCTGGGGTGGCAGGACTGACCTCACTGCAGTACACTGTGTGGTCAGGGCAGGTTAAAAGTTCTGTTCAATTGTTGGTGCCTTTTTTATCTACAAAAACTTTATTTCCATTTTTTCTTAAATTCTTTTTTTCTTCTATCTCCTTTTTCTTCCACACTCCCTTCATCTCTCGTTTCTCTTCCCACTGAAGAAAGCTCTCCCTACTTTCTATTACCAATTTTTATTTTGCCCTTTATTCATATTGTGGGTTTCTCTTATAGGAGAAACCATGTGATATTTAACCTTCGTATTATGGTCTCAAGTGGCATTCATTTTACAAATGCCTCAAGTTTACCCTTATTTGTGGCAGAGTAATACTCTATTGTGTATAAAAACCACATTTTCTTTATCCATTCATCTGTTGGAAAGAGCAGGAAGGCTGGGAGGGGTAGGAGACATGAAAAGGATTGTAATGTGTGATGAATGTGTACCAACCTCCCACCACAAATGCAATCATGTACTGCAAACATGTACAAAGAGTAAAGCATAAAAACTCCACTCAAGGTAGCTGTGGCTCCAGGGAGAACATACAGGCTGAGCCTTGCTCAGCTTTGGGTCTGATCAAGCTAATTTTTGGGAAATGTCAGGGGACAGGGCCTTGGTGACTTCGCCATATCTAGAACATTTGCAGCCAAGCACATGACGAAATTAAACAGTGGAATAGTAGGAATGCTTTAGAAAAAGGTCACAGAGACACAGATATGTCTATTAACCTTAGGAGTTAAGCACTGAAAATAGAAGGCTCAGTTTATTATATACTCTCCTCTCCTCAGAGTTAGGGTGAAGTGCGTGCTCATTTTAGGTAATAATTTGGAGGAAACAAATGTCTCCAAGTAGGTCTCAGCTGCTCGCCATCCTCCCCTTAGAAATGGCACCACCATGTGCCTGGAATGCTTTCCAGAAATGTTGGATGAAGGATTCAGGAAACACCTTGGCATTGCTTCATGCCTGCTCTGGACCTCGGGACTGGAGCCGTCTCAGTGCCCAGTGTCTCTAGCAGGGACACTGGTGCTGTGCAGGTGACAGTTGTTCCCCATCACCGCTGCCGTGGCCACGACGGAGCAAGACAACTGGCATCTGGGTTTGCCCTCTCCCAGTCAGAATTCTCCTGCCTTTTTTCTTCCTGCTTAATCTGTCCTTTAAATGTTTCTCTTCGGAACTATGAACACTTAATGAGTCGAAGATCCCTTAATAAAAATACCCTGAGAAGTTTTATGGCTGAGAGGTGCACATCTTTAAAAAGTCAACCAGAAAATAAAACGGGACTGTCTCGCAGACAATGAGCAGCCTGTAAACCTGGCAATCAGCAAGATGGTATGGTTGGCACCTTTCCAGAGTTCAACCAGTCTGGGCCGATGAAAGGGGTTCATCTGTGTTAATTTTGCAAGCAGCAGAGAAGCTCAGGATGGGAAAATACATATGGCAAGCCAGAGCAAAGAGAGCAGCCTTCTGGCTCAGTTAAGAGAGCCCCAGGGCTGGGACCTGACACTTGTGATTTCTCTTCCTTATCTGATTACAAAGTATGATAAAGAAGAAGAACATCTTTTAACTGCAAGGGATGTTTCAGCTCTCCAAGAGAGGAGTCACTTCTTCTCAGTTGTGAATGGACCAACATGAGTGTTATTTGTTCTTAAACAAAAAAAAAAAAATCAGTATCTTTCCCGTGAAGCACCCAGCCCCATCAGAACGCAAGGAGATGCGCATTGAAGGTGAATTTTAACCTTACCTATGTCTCAGCTGTGCAGCGATGCTGATCCTAGGAACCCGCTGAATGCCTACCTCCACCGTTAACCCCAGCACCCTCTGCAGCCTTCTAACCGCACCCCTGTGGGCCGGCACAGAACGTTAGAGAGGAACCATTCAACATTGCTTTCTTTACATTAAGAAAAATCTTAGGGATTAGCTTTTGAAGCTAATGGGAACATGAACCTCTGCTAGTTTTGTTCATAAACTTTGGAAAAAGGGTTTTTCTATGTAAATTTCTCCACCAATGAAAATTTCTAGACACTGAGAGTTCCCACCTCTTTTCCTTATTATTATCACAAATCAAAATGCATATTTCTGCAATGTATTTTAGGTACTTTAAAAGATAATATTTTATAATTTCAAAGTAAATAATTAAGATTTTATAGACATAGCAAAAACCATTCTACCTTTAATTCTCACTCTCTGTTTAAAAAAAAAAGGCATATAACACACATTCAAAGTGAATTGGTTTAGCTCACTTTCTACAAAGGTAGGACCATGGTAATAGATGACAGGTTAAAGTGGGTGGCAGTTTAGAGTAAAAATGCACCGGAATAGAGATAAAAGATTTGGTATTCAATTTCTGCATATATGTGATTTAGAGCATGTTCCTAAATCAGTTCCCTTCACACTAAAAGGAGGGTAATCATACTTCATTAAATTATTGTGGGAATTACAGAAATTGACAGAGCTGTGAGTTCTTGAAACTTGGTATGGTATTTCATCTACCTTTTTCTTTTTCTCCTGATTGTTATTAATTGTTGTCCTTTAGCCAACCCCACCATGGTGCAACTGGATTGTCAGGGGCTAAAATGCTAATTTGAATGTACTTATCCTTTGAAACCTTCTAGCCATATCCTCTGCGATTTTTATCTACTTACTGTTTTCTCCCAAGGCAGAGTGGAGACTCACAGAGCTATGGTCTGATAATCAGGTTAATAACTCTTGGTCAGGAAGAGGTTTCAAACTACATGTATTTCTCAGTTACTTTTCTAATGCCTTCTTCTACCTCTCTGCTTTCTGCTCCTCTGGCTCCAGCCACCCAGGGCTTCCTGGTGTGTCTCCGGGCCTCTGCACTTGCTGTCCTGAGCGCTCTTCCTGGGTGTCCCACGGTTGGCCCCCTCGCAGATAAGGTCTCTGAGAGGTTTGTGCGACACCCTCATGGACTCTGTCACCCTTTTAACGTCTTTTCATACTACTGCTACTGAGTGGGAGGAAGAAACTACTCAGATACTCATTTTTTGTTTGTTTGTTTTCCTTATTACCTATCTCTTTTTACTGAAATGAAGCTTTGTCAGATAAGGGACTTTGTTCCTGCAATCGATCCTCAATAAATATTTGTAAAATAAATGATTAGATGATTGAACAAAACAGGATTTCCAAATACTTGCTATATCACAGGTCGGGATGAGACTCAGAAACTCTCTTCCAAAGCAGCATGTAAATCCTCCCACATCCTGCACCTCTTTCCGTTCTGTTTTCTCGTCTGTCTTTTCCATTTCGTGGCGAATTCTCTGGGAGCTGGAGCTCATGTTTATTTGTTTCTCTTTCTTTCCCTAAGTGCCAGGCTTGGCACCTAGTTCACTGTCATACTTTCATGAAGCAAAACAAACTGACACATTCCAGCTTGCGTAATTGTCCAAATTAAGGACTGTGATGTTCAATTTGATTAGGTTGTGCTATATATATACATTTAGAGCATATATTTTTATGTTATATATATATCTCACACAGCTTGCATTTTATATCTATAGCTATATATATCCCATGCTTTTTTCCCCCCAAGGCTTAAAGATATTCAGCTGGGTGCTTTACAGTGTTTCTCCTGCTCTTAGAGATACCTAAATAACACTTCATTCTCAGCCTTGCTCCCAGCCCCAGGCAGGGAGGGGCAGACAGACTTCCAAGTCTCTGGCAGAAGAAAAGCTCCTGAGTTATGTCAGCTGTAAAAGTTGGTGGGATCTGGATTTGGTTTTCTTTAGCAGGCAATTCGAGGAGGAAACAAATTTCTGATCAGCTGTTATCACTCCTCTTCCTTGAGTGAGATTTTGTGAAGAAGCATTTAAAAGTTAGGCACATGTTTGCAAATGTGGACCAAACTAGATCTTCTGTGGAAACGAAATGGTTTTCCTGGATTGCAGATTTGCTGTAAAGTCCTTCTTTAAGGAAGGGGGGAGAGAGAGAGAGAGAGAGAGAGAGAGAGAAGAATGAAGGGTGGACACAATTGAAGCTTGATGTACACATGTATGGTAGTGTCACAGTGGAACCCACTCATCTGTACAATTATTATGGATTGATAATTACAATTTAAAACTCATGCAATCAAAAGGCATTTTATTAATAATGAAGTGTTGATTTTGTTACAATGAAATTCTGGGAACTCCCTGTGGAACTAATTGACAGATGTGTTAGCAAATGTCATTGTGTTGTGTGTCCTGTATGAGGGTGAGGCTTTCCTGCCTGACCGTTTTCAGCACCATGGGCTATTTTCCCAGCAATAGATGGGGGCACATGTGAGAGGTGACTGCCTGAGGCTGTGCACACAGGCTCTGTCTCCCTAAAAAGTAGATATATGTTTACTGTAACCAGTGAAAGCTGGATGCATGCCTGGGAGACATTGCGGAACACTGCTTCTTGCTGGTGCACAGTGAGTTAGAATCAGCACATCTAGGTATTCCCACCAAGCCTTACCACTTTCTAGTTATGTCTGTCATTCGTCCCGTCTGAATCTCATTTCTACAGAGAAAGCATTTTAAAAATATCAAGACTGCACGTAAACATTTAAACAATTAGTGTTTTCAGGCTTCTGACTCTCCACTCTGCTCCACCAATAAATCTCCACCTTCCTCTCTTCTCTACCTCTACGAGTAAATGATGGCTTGGTAATGATGAAAGTAATTACCTTAAGAGAATGCATAGGGTGTCCCATAATTTATATGTCAATTTGCTGCAAGTGACTATTGATTTGGCTTGTTTGCTTCTGCTCTGAAGAATGTCTGGATAATAACCTGTTAGATCACGCAGCAAAGCGTGACTGTAACAAGACCCTCTTCCTGCTGACAGCAGGTCAGCATGCCTGTCTTGGCTGTGCTGACTGACATCCCCATGCTGAGTAACAATTAGAAATCTTTATACCTGTCCCTGCTTCAGCAGGGACAGCCACTGTTGATGGAAGTGGCAGAAACAGGGCCACACCTGAAGGACTGGGATGCACTTCCATCCGGACCTTACTGAAGCACCACAACTGTGCTCCCGAGCCTCCCTATTTACAGCATATCTTATTTTCTTTTCCTTAAAAGGACCATGAGTCTTGTAAGGACATGGACGAACCTTGAGACCATAACATTGCGGGAAATGAATCAAACGGGCCGAGGTTAAATATCACATGGTTTCTCTCATGTGAGAAACTCTGTATAAGTAATTTAAAGAGAAAAGCAGATGATCAGTAAGAGAAACAGGAAGCTGGAACTTGTGCAAACGAGGAGGAGACAGAGGGACCAGGAGATGGAGGGAGGGAGGGAAAAAGGAGGGAGGGTAAGGAAAGTAAGAAGAAATAAGGTGTTATATATGTGTACCAACGCTTCTGCCATAAATGTAATTGTTGTGTACTGCAAACATGTACTAATGAAAATTTTAAGAATTAAAAATAAAGAAGTAAAAAAAAAAGAAATAAGAGGAGAATGAGCAAGTCAAGGACCCTTTTATTTCTTCAGAGACTTGGAGCTTTATTTCCTTATAGTCAGCCAGGTGACCTTAGCTTTGAGCCTGCATGCATCTTGGGCTGCCTCTGACACCGTTACTGAGTGAATTCAATTTTTAGGAAGATATTTGTGCAGTTTAGAATCTACTTTGTGTCTTAAGGCAAATGATTCAGTTTATCTCACTGCTCCGACCTGCCAATATTTATATAGTTATTTTGCTAAGCTTACCCTTAGAGTAGTACGTGGTGAAACTAATACCTTAATATCTTATCAGTAAATCTCTAAGGTAGAGATAAGGACCTTTAATGATCTGTTAAACACACCATGTGCCAGATGAATCAGGAACCCAAAGCCGTACTACATTCAGTCCCCAAGCCAGAAGCCTGGTGATGGACTCCACATCTTCCTCTCTTTTTCTGCCTACAACTGAACGATCCTTCCAACTCCACCTTCAACATACACATCGAAGTGATTATCACAGTCTCCGTGACAACTGTTAACTGCCATCCTTGGATCTTTATTTTATCTGGACTCAAAGTAGACCCCTGACCTCTAATCTCTTAGTCATGATTAATCTTTCCTACCAAATTAGAAATCAGACTTTCTAAATGTAAAACGGTTTCTGTCATTGTACTATCTAAAGCCCTGAAGTAGGTTACTATCACAATAGTTCCTAGTACATAATAGCTGTTTAGTGTATGTTATCTACGTGAGAAAAAGGCTGAATTCTTGAAGAGAAAGCCCAGGATCCATGGCATGACCAATGGGACTCCCTACTGTGCTATGCATGCCCCTGGTGATACTCATGGAGGTTGGAGTGTTTCACTAACAAAGACCTTTACATCTATGTAGCTAACTGTTGTGAGTGATTGCCTATTATTGGCAAAGTTACTAATTTTGCATATATCAAAATGGCGTCAAATATGCTTATAAAATAAACATATTAGGTTATAATAGCAAGTTCATTTCTAGAAAGAATATTAAGTAAAGGACAGGATGGGTGAAATGGAGCCAAGGTCAACACAGAAAAGACAGCATGACCGTCCTAAGCCATCTCACTGCGCTGTAAATGTGTGCTTACATATTTGTCTGCCCTGTTAGACCATGACCTCCTCTGGGAAGTGCTGGTCCTTTCACCATACTGAGCATGTAGTAAAAGGAAAGTATTTCTGGGGTGACTGAAGTCAGACAAATTCACTTTGATACTGCCTGGATGAGGACCTTGGCTAATGTTAATTGCTAAGACAGTGTTTAGACAAAATGGCAGAATTAACCAGACAGTATCTTTAATGCCCAAACTTTGAAATTTGTTAGTGAGCATTTAGACATGTGTTTTGAAAACTGGTCCAAAACCAGTTTTTTTATGAAATATCTATGTATTATCAAAGGGTTTTAGTGAAAGGTGAAAAATTAAGCCAGTTATTTGAAAAAGATCAGCTCTCTTGGTATCAAATCATAAAAACTGTGTAGAAGACTGAATATTTAGTTTACACTATAACCTTCCTCTTTAGATTTCTATTCCCATATTGTGGTAAGTACGTGTAGTTGGCTGTTTTTGTAGAAGGTGCTAGGAGGAAGGTGTTACAGCTCTTGTTAAATAGAATACAAGAATCACTTTTGAAAAAGAGCTTCAAGTGATTTGGAAATGCAGTTCACTCTGATATGCTAAGAAATGTACTCTCTGGTATATTTTGCAGTTTAGTGAAGACACTTACGAATTGTTTCCATAAAGAATTTTAATGTCTTTTAAATACAACATCACGATAGGGAGTGTAAGGTCCTAAAGGTGATTTTGAAAGGGGAACAACAATGTATGTATCTAGAACTCTTCCTAGCAAGGCCACTTGGGCCATGCTGCGGAACTGGGTCTCCTACTGGGGGCCTGTTGAGCAGCTGCCCATGCTTCTTCATTTATCCTGCTTTTCCATCTGTTTTACCTGTCTCTATTTCTGAATAATTTATTTTGCCATCTGCATAAATAGAACACCTGTCTGAAGGCTAACTCTTACACCTGAATAATTTAGAGAAAATAACCTTTCATCTTTATTGAAATAATATAATGACTTTCAAGAACAAAGCCCTTAAGTAAGTAACTCTTGGGGACATTTCTAGTTTCTGAACTATTACACTAACAATCTTAATAGGTTAATCATCAGTCTATGTTTTTAGTTAACATTGTCTTCCACCCCATTTTTTTTTTTTTCTTGAGATCATTGGTTCTGGCAGCTCTTTCAGTTTTTGAGCTCCTTGGTACTACATTTTATGCACCTTTGTTTAGAAGAACCATTGTTTGTAGGCAATTGTGACCTTTTTTTTTTTTTTTTGAGACAGGGTCTCTATGTGGGTCAGGCTGGTCTTGAATTCACCATGTAACCAGGCTGTCCTCAAACTCATGGTGATCTGCCTGCCTCAGCTTCCCAAGTGCTAGGATTTACAGGCATGTGCCACCACACCCAGCTTCACAATTAAGACCTTTTAGAACCTAATTTAAAAATCAGTTCAGCTCTTCACTATCTATAAGAAATGGTGCTATCTCCACACCTTTTTTTATAACAGTTTAGTTAAGTAAATACTTGTATTCCTTTTATCAAACAGGTGTGACATTTTCTAATAAGCAGTTCACTGGGATGAGGTTATAATTGGTAGAGAAATTTTCTTAAGTGTTTTCCACTGTGAAAAGAAACTCAGCTGTGGTACAGATTTGTGAACTGAAGGTAAACATTTGAGTCAAACTTCTATAGAGCAAATTATTAATAAACAACTTTTGTGTTCTCAGTCATTCACATTTCCGTGATGACAGAAGTGAAAATCATCTTATACAAATCTATGTTTAGGTCAGGGCTGTGTGACCCTGGGTGATTTATTTATCGTTCTGAACTTTGGTCTCCTCATCTGCAAAATGAGCATAATCGTACTTACCCTATAGGCTCTCGGCAGTGATGGCGAACCTTCTAGAGTTTTCAGTGATAACAAATAGCCGGCACTGGCATGCGTGCCAGAGGTTGGCCCTCACTTCTAGTGTAATCAGCAGCACGTGTGGCACTTAGGTAGTGATAATGTCTTCACTTAGTATTTATTCACGTGAAATAAACACTTAAGACTAGTTAATTATTTTTGCTATACAAGGTGTAAATAGCTTTGTAAAATTCATAAATTTGAAAAAAATTCTAAAATTACTTCCTACTACTCTTTTATGCAGAGTGCTCCCAACATAACTTTAATTGAAAAAGAATAGTTCTAATGTCATCAGTGGCCTTTGGGTGCACAGTCTCTGTACATCTTGTGGTACACACTCATGAGTGGAACATTTCAGCAATGTCCTCCAGCTATTTCACATAGACGCTATTTGGATTGGGCCTGGATAATTGTTCTTTTTGAAACCCAAGATTTGTTTTTCTTAATTTTCTAACTTCTCTTTGACTCACAGCTATCATTTCTTGCTGTACGATACAGGGTCTTCTGTAGCATTCCTCTCTCTCATTGTACCTTTCTGCTTTTAATCTGTTGCAGGTTTAGAACATAAAATTCTAAGACATGAGTTTTCCTCTATATGAGCTTTAGTCCAGGAATGTTGAGATAATTTGTTATTCATAGGCCAGCGGCGCTTGATTTGTGCCAGATAGCTGTTTCTGCAAAGTTGAAACATAACTGTGTTGTCTTGAAAATCTGCTATGTAAGAGCCCTGAAGTGCTTACTAGATAAAGATGTTATTTTATCAACTTAGAAAGTGGCACAGCAAAGTCTCATTTATCCAAAAATTAAGCACTTAAAAATCAAACAACTAGAATAAAACTAAAAAATACTACAAACCAAGAAAGCAAGTTTAAGTTATTCTTGGTAAAGTTTTAAATTTTGTCAGAAATAATTATGTTCAAGTTATTCACTTATACTCAGAGTATTCATCTTCTTTATGGAATTCCTACTGTATATCAGACAATATATGATATAATGTAAATACCAAAGGAGTGAAAGATGAACTGTATCTAGGAGAAGATAAACCTGATAAGGGCAGGATTGGGGAAAAAAGAGACATAAACACAGTAAGGTGTAATGGAAACTATGATATCCATATGCACATTCATAATATAATTAGGTGCACAAAGATGAGATGGTCCACTCTACACTCCGAGGACTGAGGAAAGGGGAGAAGGTGTGGGAATAGCATCCAAGAGGAAATGAGATAGACCTGAAGCAGTAGGTTGCCTTCCTGGAGTAACATCAGGCTAGTTACAGTGTTTAGAGGCTGATGTGGTGAATCTAAAGGCTGCAGTGGCAGCTTGCACCATTGTTGAGGTAGCAAAGAGAACCATAAGTAACCTTATGACTGGAATAGCACTCACGTGTGGAGAGACGAGCTGGTAGAGGTCGATCTATCAAGAAGGAACTTAAGTAATAACACCCAGAATGCTGAGTTTTGAAGCTGGGTCATCATGGAAAAGCTCCAAACCAGAAACTGATATGATCAAATCTGTTTTTTACAAAGATAATTCTGATAGTGTGTGGGTGGAAAGAAGGAAAGGAAGAGTGGAGGTCTAGTGACAGATAATGGAGCTCGGACAATGGCTCAAAAAAGTCATCGTGAGTCTTGAACTCAGCGAAGTGGGAAGAAGGGAGGGTGGAGACTCCAGTGGTATTTAAGGGGCAGGAATCCACAAGGACTCGATGACTGACTGGATTGCAGAAGGTATGTAGGGGTGACACTTGTGAGGGAATCTCAGGGGTGTGAAGAATGAAGGACAACTGCCAAGTTTATGGCTGGGTGGCTTGTAGTGGCTAGTGCTGGTCACTGTGATGAGAGACAGGAAGGAGAATCAATTAAAATTTTTTTTTTATTATTTAAAGAGAAACAAAAGCATGTAAAGGGTAGAGATAATACAGAATTAAAAAAAAGATAAACAATAAGAAATCACTAGTTGATAAATTACATATTGTCCTCTTAGAAATAGTTGTTCAAGTTACAAAATTAAAGCATACAAAGTAAATACACAAACAGTGAGAGTATAAACAGCTATGCATGCATGAGTCTCTGCGTGTATTTCTATCCTTTCTGTATGAGAGGGAAAAACAAAACTTAGCAAGACCAAACAAAACAAATTCCTATAAAAACATGAAGCCAAAAAGTCATATAAAACCACAGTACAAGGTGATCTACAGCGATTACTGTGTTGTTTCTTATTGTCTTCAATAGAATTGTCTATATCATCAGGCATAATTGAATATAGCAGTATAGTTGAATATAGCAATACATAACAATATTAGTAAAAATAAAGCATTTTAGACAATATAAAACTTAAAAGGCAGGTAATAATCAAACCAGAGTGGATATTCTAGTGAATCTTGTCATCTTAAGTGCAGTTACCTATACTCTCAGACTTGATACTATCAATCACAACAGCTTTGAATAAAATCTATCAATACAAAACAGCAATCTAACAAACCAGATTTGATTATGACTAGTCATGGTAAAACAGTGTAGGTTTTACAGAACTTTAGATTAAGTTAATAGAAAATTAAGGATGATTACCGTACTATATCCTGTTATTTTCGGGATTACTGTCTGTGCCCTCAAATCTAGTACAGGTAGAATGACTGAAACAGAATATAATACATCTAAGCAGAATGGTGTGAGTAATGTGGGTTTTAAATCCTGGTGCACTATTAACAATATAGTGTATCAAGGCCATCTATGTTAGAGATTCTAGCCATCCTTCTCTGCCTTGTTTCTGCTATGCTATTTTTCTGCCTTTGTTTGTCTAATTTTCTCCTTCACTCTACTGCCTGCCCCACTCATTGAGGCCTTTCTGCCACTGTTCCTAAAATCCTGGTATTTTTTTTCTCTCTCTCTAGAATGTCCTTCAGTATTCTCTGTAGGGTTGGATTGGTGGTCACAAATTCCCCCAGTTCCTCTTTGTCAAGGAAGCATCTTGTTTCTCCATTAATTTCTAGTGACAGTTTTGCAGGGTACATCAATCTGGGCCGGAGGTTATTTTCTTTCAGGGCTTGGAATACTTTTCTCCAAGCTCTTCTTGACCTGATTGTCTGTGTCAAGAAGTCAGCCGTGATCCTGATGGGCTTACCTTTATAGGTAATCTGTTTCTTTTCTCTGACAGCTTTTAATATTCTGTTTTTATATTGAATTTCTGGTATCTTGATTATTATATGTCTGGGTGTAGATCTGTTTTGGTTGTAGGTGGCTGGAGTTCTGTATGCCTCACATAACTGAATGTCATTTTCTTTTCCCATGCTTGGGAAATTTTTCTTAATTATTTCCGTGAATAGCCTTTGTAATTCACCTGTTTGTATTCCTGCTTCTTGCTTCACATTTCTTATTCTTAAATTGTAGATTCTCTTGTCATCTTCTAGCCTTTGTATTGTTACTGCCTGTTTCCTTGTTATTTTTAAGAGATCTTTCCTTTCATGATCACATATTGCAAACTTGTCTGCAAGTTTTGATAGTCTATCCTTAGTTTCGTTTAAGGAGTTTTGCCAGCTTTCAATGGAGTTTTTAATTTCCTGGTAGTCTTTTTGAATCTGCTTCATGTATTCTATATTTTCTTTATATTCTCTATCGAATGTTTCTCTCCTTTTTTTGTGTTCCTCCCTTCTTCCATCTGTATCTTCCTGAAAGATGCTTCCTGAGAGCATTTCTTTTATTACTCTATTCATATCTTGCTTTACCTGATTTAATATTTCAGTGTTGAGCTTGTCTACAAGGTCCCAAGATATCTCTTAATGTCCATTGAAGCCATGTCTGATGTTGTGTGCTTGCTGACCTCAGTCTCCCTTGTTTTTCCTTCTCCTGGATCAGTGCTCTTGGGTTCTGGGCTGTGGGCCTCCTCCTGCCTCTCTCTCCTGTCATGGTCCTGGCTTCCTCCACACAGGTTACATTGCAGGTCCCAGCCCCCTTCCCTGTTGGCCACAGTTCCTCCAAAGCATGCTGGCGAGGGACCTATGCCCTGTCCTGCTTGCTCTTGTCACTAAGATGTAAGCAGGGGCTGTGTATACTTGCCCCTCTCCACCGGGCCAGCCAAACTTCAGGGGCCTTCACCTGGTTAGTGCTTGCTAGGTGCAGGGAATTTATTTGGGATGGCTCATTGGGTCCTGTCCAGGGGCATGACCCAGTCCAAGCAAATCCCATGAATCTTCTCTGGGGAGGGAGCAACCAACTGAAGTCACTCTCATTCCCAGTTCAGGCTCCTCCTGACAGATTCCAACATGTTGCCCATTTGGTCGCACCCTTCCCATGGGGGGGTCTCATTCCCAGCACTGACCGTGCATTAATGAAGGTCCCTTCACTGGCTCCGCTCTCCATTGGGCTCACCAACCCCTGACTTCAGTGCTGCTGCGGCTCCTGTGAGTAGCAGCTGGAACCAGTTTGGGGGGCTCTGCTGACCAGTGTGAATTCAAGCTGGCAAAAATTCAGGCCAGCACAAACTTTTCAGGTCGCCTCAAAAATGCTGTGTCTGTAATTTTTAGCTGTTCCAGTTGTAGTCCCAACATGTTTGATGAGGTTTTTAAAGTTTTAATTTCTTCCTGTGTCAAGAGGATCCATCTCCCTCTGTCTGGGTCTCTCCAGGGTGTTTTATTCTGGCAAATGAGTTGTTTCTCCTGGGAGGCTTTGTATTTTGTTCCTCACTGATCGGCCATCTTTAGCTCCTTGAGACTACACGTTCTTATCAGCTGCACATGAAACATTCTTTCAGTGACGAAAGGCTTCAAGTCATCTGACCAGTTTCATTGATTCTACCTCTGGGATCTCAGTTATCCATTTCTGTGGGCTTCTCTTGTCTTCTTCCACCCAAACTGGGAGATGACTACTATGCAATAGAGGTAGTGGGTATGCAAGTCACACTTTCTCTGGGTATCCAGTTGAGATCACGGTTACTCTTCAAGACAGCAACTCAAACCTGAGGCCGCTTGACAGACTTCAACAGCTGTGCATGTTCACTTCTGCACCACAAGAGTTTTCTTCTAGAATTTCCAGATCCCATTTTTTTCTCCAGATAAAATCCAATTCATTGCTGAAACAGCTCCTAACTGCTGCATTGCTTCTGTTTCCAGCTGTTGATCAAATCTCCAATTCATCTGAGACACAGCAATGTATACAATGCATGCAATCCCAGCTTTTGGGAAGCAGAGGCAGGAGGATCACAGGCTCAAGATCAGCCCGGGCTACAAGGCAAGATCCATTGCAATGATTATGGGTGTCTGAGAATCCTTTGCAGCCATCAGTAAGAAGAGGTCACAGAAACTGGAGGTGCTCTCAGCTCCAGGATCTCAGCACTCAGGAGAATCAATTTTAGGAAATAACGAACTTAGTCTGAGACATGTTAAGTTGGAGGCAGGTGTATCCTAAATGGATACTGGTACACGGCTCAGCTGCCATACTAGCTGGATGAATGCATACACATTATCTTATGGATAGTCAGTGTGAAAATGCATAGATTCATCTGGTTAGTACAACAGCAAATCATAGATGCTAGAGAGAGTGTCCGAGAATAAGGTTGGAGATAGGGGAGAGAAAAGAAGGTGGGCTGCTTTGTAGAAAAATTCCAGGTGATTTCTTGTTCACATAGTGTAGGGGTTTATTCTTCCCCCACCTCTTTGTTCTGTTTGGGCCCTCGGTGGACTGGAGGCTGCCTGTCCACAGTGTATTCAGTCTACTGACTCTAACGCTCACCTGCTTCAGAAGCATCTTCACAGCTGTACCCAGAAATAATGTTTTACCAGCTGTGTAACCACTCCTTAGCCCAGGCAAGTTGACACACACAATTAACATTAAAAGTCTGCTTTCGGTCAATTTGGCACCAGTACATTCTCTTAAGCCATACTTCATCTCCAAATAACAGACAAAAATGAGGTCATCATTCTGCTCAGCTTCATATCACCACCCTGCACACACCCAAGAATATCATCCTTCCCTCAGAGTGGGAGGGCATAAGGTTTCGGATGATGTTAACTATTTGATTGGTGTCTCATAACTGAAGTTTTTTCATGTAAAATTTATAATACTTACATACAGTAAATATATCCTATATTACTTGATAAGGGAATAAAAGATATTTCCTCAAGGTATGTGTACACAAATGTTTTCATAATAAAGTAAAAAGTGATCAATCAAATAATGACAGTGCAAACTTCTTTTTGATGAACTAAGAGAGATTAGTGGTGTAGTTTATCTAGCATACATATACATATATAAATTTTATATATGTTTAATAACATACATATACTCTTTAATTTTCTTCTTTCTTTTCCTTTCCCCTATCCCAGTAGTACCATCCTTTTGAGCACTTTCTTTCCCTTTCTTTATCACCTTTGTATCTAGATTTTTTAACCTGAACAAGTTCTGCGATAACAATGTGCAATACATTAACTAGTGTTAATTCCCTGCTTTCTTTTTCTTTTTTGAAATTCTGTATCATTTCTATCCTTTTTTTTTCTGTTTTGTTTTTTTAAAAGGTAAAATAAAAAATGTAAAAAAAAAAAAGTGAAAAGGAAATAGTCTTGATAACTTTAGTTCCCATATCTGAAATTGATCGAGCGGCTGTAGCTTGTATTTGTGACTGTCCGCTAGCCCTCTCTGTGCCTTCACCAAGTGCTCAGCTGGTCGTGGCTCTTTACCAGGTGGGATGACCCATATCTAGGTAATCAGCAGTCCTACCAGAGTTGGGTTGTTGTAGTTTACCTTTGACCTTAATCATAGGGTGGGAAGAGATCTGTTTTGCACCCTTACCGTTCCTCATCTCTATCGTGGAATAGCAGTCCAATTTCCCCTTAGTAGGCCAGACCAATCACTACAGCCGATACCATAACTTCCTCCTTTTCCTGTGGGCAGAGATTAAGGGACCCGAAGTATCTGGATGGCGGTCTTCACTTCCAGTTCAATGGAATCATTTTTAATTTCCTGGTAGAAGCATTTCTCTCCCTGGAATTAAGACCTCTCAGCCAACAAGCATAAACTCATGGGAACAGGAAGCAAAATGTTCTTTGGGTCATCAGGGGTAATAGTGAGGGACACCAATCTTACTTTCACTCCTTGATTTGTGGAGTTGTGAATCCTGCTTATTGTGGAAACAGTAGTAGATGCTGAGTCAGGGTGCATCCACACTTCTGGAGGACCTGGGCCCAGTCCAGCAAGGTAACTGCCATCTGGTTATAACAGAATCTGCAAAAGGCTATTCTACAAATCTCTCGAGCCAACTTCTCACATGACGGGGAACATGGTAAGATCGATGGATTCCGTGAGCACGAACCTATTTCTGTATTTTTTTGCCTGTGAAATGAATTCTCTGACCAGCAGCAATGCTTTGTGTAGTACCTGCTATTGGGGAAGGTACACTGTAAGTCATGGGAGAAGTGGCTTGGGTAAAAGGGTGACTGGTAGCCACAGAATGAAGCATCCTATCCCCTTGACTTCTAAAATCGTCTCGGTTGAGACCCCTGTCTGGGAAGCATTCACATGGGACACAAATATCTTCACGTTTTTTACCCATTTAGAGAGATCCATCCACGTATCTCTTTCCCTAATGTCATCAACTTTCTAGTCATATTTCCTCTAAGTCCCTGACCTTACAACCAAAGCATTGGCTACAGCCTGGTTCACATATAATAACATTTCTGGTCATTTCCCCTCCATGAAAAGTGAATGGTCTAGCCTGTTGCTTGAGGTTCTACCCACTGGGAGGATTTTCCTTCATCTTTGCCCTTTAGGAATGCCTCAAACAAGGGTCTATTGCTGAAGCAATTCACGGGGTGCCTTTATATTGTACAGAACCATCTGTACAGCAGCCCTAGTTTTCTCTTCCTCTGTCAACGGGGGTAGAGAGCCCCTTATGTGACTGTGGTGCTGGCTGGAAGAAGAAGGCGTTATAGCAGGAGCGCGGACTTTGAGAATTTGGTTCACTTCTCCATGTAACTTACTAATACCTTCCATCCCTGCTAAGTTAGGATTGTATGGTTACCCGGTCCAGGCGCTGAGGAAGTGTCTCTGTGCAAGCAGCTGCATGGCTGCAGCCCAGTTCATGCTGGGTAACTCAGGTTACACCATGGTTTGATGACCAATGATCTAACATTCAGTTTATACTAAGGCCCAGTAGCAGACCAAGAACTGCATCTCTAAATGACACTAATTATCTGCAGGTGAAGGCAGGGTCTTCTAAGATTCTAAAGGCCTGCACTGTGAGTCATCCATTGGGATCTGCCAGTGCCTCTCAACAGCACCGTCAGGTGCCATCAAGACTTCCAACCCCCTTGGCTCTGATGAGGCAGAGCAGTGGGTATGGATGCCTGGACCTGCTGTACAGCCTTGCTTCTTCTAGGCCTCATGAAAAATCAGCAGTGTTCTATGTCATTGACAAGGAGGTAATACAAGAGTATGTTCCCTCTGTAATAAACACAAGCCCACTAAGTTGCGCTGTTTTCTTGGAGGCAAGAGAGGACAAATACAACAACGTGTTCTTTGAGTTAGAAGGTCTGTTTCAACCTGCCTCACCCCGCAGTCCTCCAGAAATTTCACTGAGCAGAGGCCTCTGAATTCTAGCTTGATTTGTTGCATACACATAAATGTCTTATCAATAAGTCTAAAGTCGTTGTTCTTTTCCTCTCTGGGTCCAGTCATCAGAATGTTGTCAGTGTAATTGATCAGTGCGACTTTCTGGGAAAAGGGGAAGCAGTCAACACTGCTGCAAAGTGAATTGTGACGCAAGGCTGTCTGCAGAGCTGATCTATTCCTGGGATGGAGCAGAGAAGGAGCATTGCTGGTCCTGCCAGCAAACCTCGCCAATTAATCATGAAGGGAAAAGAAAAAATTTAAATGAGGCAAAGCAGGAAACAAAAAGACAAGGGTATGTATTGAAAACAAATGTTTGGTTGTCTAACAAAAGGAATCCACATGAAATTCAGGGTCATGCTATACGTGACCCTAGTATATGACAGACAGTGAGTTAGGTATATAATATGAGTGTAGCTATATATATGTGTTATTTATTTATTTTTGTCTTTTTGAGACACGCATTCACTATGCAGTTCAGGCTGGCCTTGAACTTACTTTGTAGCCCAGACTGGCCTTGAACTCACAGTGATCCTCCTGCCTCAGCCTCCTAAGTGCTGGGATTACTAAGCGTGTGCCACCACATTTGGCTATATATGCCTTTATATAACTACAGATACATGTACACTGACATATATGGAAATGTGCTATGATGTAGAGGGTGATTTTAAAAGATACGCTGCAGCTCTCTGGAAGAATGATAATAACAGAAAGGAAAAATGTAAAATCAGAATAAAAGAGGGACCAGGGATAGAGCTCAGAGGCCTAAGTGCCTGCATGGCAAGTGAAAGGTCCTGAGCTCAATTCCTGGTACAAAAAAAAAAAAAAAAGAATAAAAAAATATAATTGAGAATCCAAGTTAAGTCACAGGGACAAAAAAGCCAAAGCATAAAAATTTCTCAATTAAATCTTATGAAGTATCACAAAGAAAATAGAAAACAGAGAAAGAATTTGTGTATTCAGCTTAATAGGTACAAATGCTATAGTAGGAATGTAGGTCTCTTCTACTGCTCTCACCTTAAGAGATAAAAATCTTCTCTAAAGGAAGCAGATCAGGCACTCAACCTGGAGTAGGTGCTCACTGCAGTGGCGATGTATATATTGGCTTCTGGAACTAGACCCAAGACCCATGATGTGGATTTTTTCTGCACACCACGTAGTGGACATTCCTGTCATGCAGGATGCCTGCCAAAGGTGCTGAGGACATTTCCTGCCTCAGAAGGCTCCAAAGGAAGGTGACTTCCTTGAGACAGAATAGGCTCTGGCTGCTGCTGAGGAGCCTACCTGAAGATGGCCTGGCACCGCCAGACTTCCCTTCTGGTGGGTGGTGCACTCCTGGGTCCCTAATCGGCCAGGTTTGCCTAAGAACGCAAGAGGCAGGCAGGAGAAGACCCCAGGCCTCCTTCCTCTGTCTCAGCTTGGGTCAACGCAGCCGCTGCCGCCCCTCCTAGGTGAGGATGAGGGCCGGAAGGAGAGAGGGGAGGGGAAGAAGATGGGCAGATGCCTTCGTCGGCCTTTGCAGGTCTGTGGAGGGTGCTGGGTCTTACTCTAGGTGACAGTCACTTCCCTTTTGGGAAAAGGGAGGAGATTGGTGAAATATCTGGACATACTGACATTAGGTCTTCATCTAATAATTGAACTCAAAACCACTTGTCGGATTGGTTTCACGGGGAGGTTTATGAGTCCTCTGGTTTATGTCATTTCTCTGGCATTTATTATTCCTAAAAGGTACAGTTTTAGTCCCCTCCATTAGATACAAGAGACTGTCACAGATTTCTTGGTTTCCTGCTTTTGTCTCCTTGCACATAATAAATGCTTAATAAACACTTATTACATGAGTATACAAATCAAAGGCTTACAAATTGTGAATGGTAAGATAATTTCTGATGGCTGGAGATCTGGTTGCTTTTCACCTTTGTAAACAAGTCATCATGAAAGTGATTCTGTATGTCTCTGTAACTTCAAAGATTCCCTTGATGCTTCTTGCATAAATAACAAGACCAAGACATATTTCCTCATATTGCCAATATTTAGATTAATCCCTTACATTGTAAGGAGGTTCTCCAATTCTTTCACAAGCCCGTCAAATCCTGAAGGAAAAATGGTTCCCTACAAAGTGATGTCATTGTACCTTCTTCCTTGCCTACTTTCTTAATATATGACCCATTTGATTTTTTCTTCAAAAGTGAACATACCTTTGCTTCTATATTTAAAAGCCAGGGGTCAGGAATTTTAGAGGAAACACTTTGTCACAATTCCACAACAGTGAGAAAACACAATGGCAGACACTAAAATCTATCATGGTATTTTGGCTTCCTGCCTTCCTTTACTTTTACAGTGAGGAAAATCAAGGTGAGACCTGACTCCCTTGCCTGTGTGTTCTGTCTCCAGCCAGGGCCGAGACTGACAGAAGGATAAGGCTCAGTGCCAGTCTCCCTTGCCACTCAAAGACCCTCCCTCAGGTATCAGTTGCTTGGCTGAGCTTTGAGGTCAACTAGACACCTCCCCTGAGAGTTTCCTGGCCTGAGGGACCGGGCGACCAGAAAATCCTCTCAGGGAGAGCAGCTGTTATCTGAGCTAGGATCAAAGTCCCCTCTGTACTCCAGAAAAATATCTCCCAAACTGGGTCTCTTTCTCCATGATTCGAATGAATGTTGAATGAGTCCCCAGGGACGCCAGTTGCTCTGCTCAGGAGCAAGCTATCAGAAATAGTGTGCAGTGAGAATTCATCTCCTTTTTTTAGGTCTTTTTTTTGTTGGAGCACTTTAATACATTGTCTCAGAGGCTCATCAGAAGTTAATCAGCAATTTAGGCAACAGAGAAATGTGGCAATTATTTTTTTTGTGTGTGACAGTTTTCATATGTGGGTTGAGTTTTATCTCTTTTTTTCCCCTGAAGTGCAACACTGCTTCACCCGGGTAATATCCAGTGTCCACGAAAGGCACAGTGAGCATAAAAAGCCATTGTTCCATCAGTTTTGTACATGAGAGCACTAACAATGATCAGTGACTTTTCCATTGATTGGATTTGGGTTGCAAAGTGATAAAGTTTTTCACGCCATAAATCAAAATTTTTGGTAGTGACTTTAAGCTCAGTGGCTTGCAGGTACTGAAAGCAAGTATGGTGGTCCAGAAAATTCTAACTATAATTTTCCAGCGTAGTTACTTACCTAGTGATTTAAGAGTTTCAGAGACTTAGATCCCAAGTGATGCTTCAATCCACTGTGAGGCAAGTCTAAACAGTACTGGAGTGTAAACTCCTCAAGGTCTGGGACATGTCTCAGCCACTTTACCATCTTCAGCCACTGCCACAGGGCCTGGATCATGGCGCAGGTAACACATCTTTGTCTCTTTTTTTTTTTTTTGGCTACCTGGAATGGAACTCAGAACCTCATGCTTGCCAGGCAGGTGCTGTGCCACTGAGCTAGATCCTGGCCTTGTTGACCTGTATCCCTTGAAATGAATAGAGATTCTGACTTCTTGTTAGAAAGACAGAATTGATGAAATGAATTAAAGGTAAAAGTGTCACCCTGAGAGACTGTGTAGAGAGAACATCACAGTTAGAAGTATGCTTCTTAGATGAGCCCTCTTGAATGTACACGTTCTTTTCAGCAGGAGTAGATTTTGCTGACATAGTAGTTATAGCCGCTTTTATTTCTTACACACAGGTTGCCCGTTTAAACTGCTGTGTTTGGTGGCACTGCCAGCGGGTAGGTGGGTGGGTCAGATATTTCAGTCATGGCACATACTATTGTACAGACATCTGTTTTATTGAAAGGATTATTTTGTTTATCAAGTTTCTTTGAATAGCAATTTCAGTTTTGTATCTTATTTCCTTCTTTGCTGAGGGTATTGCCAGCAGATGCAAGCTACATATGGGCTTGAGTTTCTTGCAATTCCCTGGCTAGGGTTTTTTTTTTTTTTTCATTTTTAAATTTTCTTTTTCTTCTCTTTAGTACTTTTCTTCTCAACAGTTGCGTCTTTCTAAACAAACACAGCATTTTGAACACAATCTCCTAAAATTAATAGTCTCATTAATTTTCCTCTTAAGACATTTCTTATCTTTTCATTACCAGAATTTTCTTTTTCCCCTCTTTTTTTTAATGTTTATTTCTGTTATTTTTTTCCATGTACAAATAGCTCATTTTTTCCCTAATAATAAGTATTTATTGAGAGAAAAGTTTGTGGTTTTGTCCAGGATATGATTGAACAGTTGTTCTACTTAATTAACTTGGATTAGGTTTTGTGTCAGCAGGTTGGAACACAAAAGTTCAGAAATTGACACTTAATCTGAAAAATCCAGAAGTCAGACACACATAAATAAGTGGTATGGTAACTCTGAGGAAGGGATTGAGAGTAACTGAGAACCTGAGGTCAAGTTAACAAATCTGACTGATTTGACTGTGGTGACAGTTAGCACCCAGCATTTATGCCAGCTATCGCCTGAAACTCTGTTATCTATCTATCTATCTATCTATCTATCTATCAATCATTAAATCTATCATCTGTATCTATCATGTACCTATTTATATCTATCATCTATATCTATTTATTATTTATCTATCTATCTCCTATTTACTCAGATCCCACAACAACCCCGTGAGGTAAATATTATTATCCTCATTTCACGCCCAAGGAACCTAAGAGAAATAATGTTAATTACAGCCTGGCTTCAGAGGAAATGACTGGGAAATGGCCGAGTCAGAATTCAAACCAAGGCAGGAGGGCTCCAAAGTGTGAACTTGAGCCCGATGCTACGTGACATGTGTCTACATGATTGGAAGGAGGTGGTGGGATGATTTCTAGGTACTATGCTGGGCATCAGGAATCAAAGACAAGCTGTGTGCTGCTTGCACTCTAAAGGAGGGTCAAAACTGAAAAAGGGGGAATTCGATCGAAAGAGAAGGTAGAGGATTCTTGGAGATAGAAACCCAGTCCAGTGAAGACTGAATGGAAAGTAATCAGGCAAAAAGACAGCTTAGGAATTCCAGGAACTATGGAAAAGTGTGAGCCAAGGTCCAGAGCCAGGAAGTCAGAGCATGGTTGGGAGGAAAATCCCCTCCAAGTGGGATCCAGAGATGAGCACAGAGAAGGAAGGGTTATGTGGGAGGCATTTGGTGACACGGTGTTCCCAAAGACCACGGTGTCCCCAAAGAGTACAAATAGGGCCCTTGGCAACATGAAAAGCACAAGCTATTGGCACCTAATTCTCTTTTTGCCACAAGAGTGGGGCCATGGTCTGCAGGGCCTGAGAGTGGGTGCTCACTTCTACAGGCTCTCCCCACCTTTGCACTAGGCCTGGCTGCTGGGGTGTGCAGTGGGGGCTGGCTGGCTCTTCTTCCTGGTTCCCCGGTCACTTTGGGGCACATCCACCTCTTTCACAGTGTGGTCTTGAGCTTGCATGTTGGTAACCTTCGTGGATTATGATACTGTGCCTGCCTTCCTTCCTTCCTTCCTTCCTTCCTTCCTTCCTTCCTTCCATTTCTCTTCCCATTCTCTCTCTCTTTCCTCTTCTTACTTTCTCTCTTTTTCTTTCTCCTCTTCCTTCCTTCTTTTTGTATATGAAAGAATCAGAGTGATTATGTTGGATGAACAAATATACATTGCCTTAGGAGTTTGATGGAGTTGCAAAATCAGCAAGTTAGCAATCTTAAGGAGGTGCAAAAGGTTGAGGAATATGTAGGAGAGAGAGATTGAGAAGGAATTTAAAAAGTGAAACACTAGCAAAAATAAGATAAGAGCAATACTAAGAAAAATAGCGTGGACTCTGAGTTTTATAATATCTGGTAGAGTTCAAAATACTGGGTTACTGTAAAGCAAAACTTATTTCTGCCTTGATTTATGGCACATTAAATCTCATCCCACTCCAGTTACATGTGAAATGCTTAAGTCTCACTCCTTGTTCTGGATCTTCAATGTTTATCCCAGTGCTGGCGGAAACCTTGGCCTGCGAGGGGCAGAGGTTGTCCCAGCAGGGGTGGGCAGGCCTGTAGTTTGCAGCTAGGGTCCTCTCCCCACCAGCACTGGCCCACCTCATGGGGGGCTTAACTCACCCACAATTGTGGGTGGAGCAATCTCCTTTTAAGGTAAAGATTCACACCTATTTTCCCAGAAGCCAAGGTCCTCGCACTTTCTGTACCACCTCCCTGTCTCTCTTGATGCAATTTCCTCCTTGGGGCTCAGTCATGGCCCAATATATTTCCTCTATGCAAGCCCCACATACACAAGTGAACTCACGCTTCTCTGTACCTTCCACTGGTTTTAAACTTAACCCACATTTATGAAGCAGTAACTCATGCGGAGCACTATGAATAGACTCTCAAAGTCCAGTGATTGAGTCATGTTGGAGTGGAATTATTAAGTGGAGGTCTATTAGTGCCACAAACAAACACAGGATATTTTTCTTTGCATTTTCTAATGTGTAAAAATCAGAGCAATCTTTAATATTGGGGGGATGTTGAAAGGCTTAAATGGGCTAACGTATGAAGGGGTGGAGGGCTATATTTACCAAGTTATATCTACTGTGGTGTTTTGGGGGGCACTGTGGTAGGAATATAAACATATCCCTTTTCATCCCCAAATGATATCTTGGAAGTTACCGTTTCCATTTCGTCACCGAAGAAGCATAAAGTGTGGAGAGTTCCAGCAACGGCACTAGGATTTGAACGGAAGCGTCAGCTCGTGCCATCTGACCACACCGCTTCCTCTCAGGGGCCTGGACAGAGACCTGGACAGACAGCCCATCCTGCACTTAGAGCTCACAGAGCACCTAGAAACTTGTGTAAGAAGAGAGGGAGGAAGAAGACAAGGAAAGGGTTATTCTGATGGGTCTCATGCACGCGCAGGCGATCACTCATTCACGCTGAGCACTTGCTGTGAGTCAGGTCTTAGCAGACACTGAGCACTCAAGGACACAGGTGGTTCTGGCACAAGCCTGGCTGGGCTTGGATTACCGGGCAGGCACATGGATTCAGGATGCTCACTGTCATCCGCTCTCAGCAGGACATCTGTGTTGGCCCGTAGGAGTAGTGCTGCTCCAGGGAGCAGAGTTGAAAGACCCCAGACTGAACAAGGATTGAGCCTTTGAACCATAGAAGCAGATGTCCAATAGGCAGGGAAGGTGAGCAGGGATGTCCAGACCCAAGGGTGGCCCCAGGAAGCCCTGGGTTACCTTTTTTTTTTTTGAGACAGAGTCTTGCTATGAAGTTCAGACTAGCCTTGAACTCACTATGTAACCTAGGCTGGCCTTAAATTCATGATGATCCTCCTGCCTCAGCCTCCTGAGTCTGGGGTTATAGGTTATATATCATGCCCGGCCAAAGGTACCATTTGAAGCAAATCTATTTTGACACAGTTCTTGTTCTGAAAATTGTTTCTGATTCTACCTTAAAGCTGAGCCTTGTAAACTGCACGTTGTAGTACAGCCTTGTATTTCCAGCAACGTGGGAGCTAAGGCAGGAGGATTGAAAGCCCAGCCTGGGCAGTTTAACAAGATCATGTCTCAAAACAAAAAATTAAAAGAAGGCTGTGACCCAGCAATGCAAACGAAGCAACAAAACAGATCAAAGCCCAGCTCCTGATCTCCTCTCTTGCCTCCTCCACCTCCAGGGAGTGACCGTGTCGCAGCCCGGTGGACCCTCTGTGGTCTGCTCCTGGCCAGCAGGTCCTTCTGTCGGTGCCACGCTTGCACATCTGCACCTGTTCCTGGTGCTGACTTGTGGTTTGCGGTTTAATCGCTGCTTCCACCCTGGCTTCCTGTGTTTCCCCTGGGCGCCCCCTCCCACACTGCAGGCAGCCGCAGCGAACCCTGGACGTCAGGATTGCGGGAAAGATATTAGAACCAGCCGGGCTGGAACAATCGTGTGAGTTCTTGCTTACAGCTGCTGGGCCTTTGTCCTGCAGGTCCTGTCCCATGTTTACGTTGATTCCATGATAACACTGTCCCATCGGTGGCGACCACCCAACCAGAAGAGAGACCATGTAAAACCACAATTTGAGTTCTTGGGGAAGTGTGAAATCTGGAAGCAGAATAGGGAACACAGGAAGGAGAAAGAAAGAGAGGAAGACAAGGTGACTGACAGGCAGGAGAAAAGAATAAAGTCAGAGAAATGGGAAAAAATGGAACTGGCTTCTTATTTCAACAGAATGCAATTTAGATCTTGTTCGACAATAAGCCATAATGAGCAACAAAATCAAATTGATTGTAAAAGGAAGAGTCTCCAGGTGTTTGGCTTTTTTTTTTGGTTTTGCTTTTGTATCTGGTTTTGAACATAATTGCAGAAGTGGGGGGAGGGGTTCTTATTCCCTTGGTGAGTTTAATTTGGTGGTAGGAAAGGGTTAAGTAACTTCTCTTTCCTTGCCCATATTTCAGCAGTGGACATCAAAGTTGCACAAAATATTTCACCACTTTCTGTCTGGAGCGGGCTCCATGCTGCTCGGACATCGCTGGTGTGAATGTGTGGGACTTTTGCCTCCCCGGGGTCCATACAACCGAGTCACATCTGGAGGTATCATAAAAAGGCTGGGAACTGCTTTTCGGTTGTGAAACAGGACAGATGTTTTAATATATTCCTCAGCCCTCATCACTTCCTTCTTTTTATGAGACAAATTCTCTTTTTTCCCCCTAAGCTTGACATTTTTTACAACTCAATTGAGTGCATAACTGTTCCTCTATTTAACGCCTTACCTTATAATTAAAGAGCACGTTGTTATTACATTTAATTGTCACTCTTTACATGTTGATCTGATTATATTGCTTTCTTCTTTTTAGTAGGTAACTGAAAGTCTGTGACAGTAGCTCTTTTGCCCTATCTTGTCAGAGGTAAAAAGCTTTTCCTCCAGTTTTTCACACTGGTTACTTCCCTGGTGAAATTTCTGAGCGTGTCTTACATGCTCTGTTGTTCTTAAGCCCATTACTTGATCTCCTGCTCTCTTGATTTTCTTCCCGCTGAAGCCTTCCGTGCATAGTTTCGTGCAGACAGATTACAGTCTGCTCGGGGACACTGAGATTCCAGCAGCTCTGGACCGAGGGCTGCACCACAGCAGACATCTTTGGGAAAGGGAGCAGCCGCAGCCGCAGCAGCATTGGAGGGATTTGGCAATGCAAACAGCAATCTCAGAGAAACCTGATTCCTGCTGAGCTAGCCCGGAAAGCTCCAAGCCATGCCTTTCACTGTTTGTTGAGATGAGATGTAAGCCGTAAGAATCTGGTTCTCCCAGCCAGTGTCTGCCATCGTTTCTCTTTTACAAAGTACATCTCACCACCCAATTTTACACAACTTATTTTATGTTCTATTTGTTTATGAATCTGACTACCAACACGTCAGAAGGCTGCCTTGGGTGGTATTTCGGGTCATTATCATCCTGTAGAAAACAGACAGCTTATAAAAGGTGTGATTCTTGAATTGGTTCTGGATAAACAGGAATCTCCCCATTTCTAGGGTTATGGGAGCACATTTGACTGGGGAAATTGGTTTTATCTCACTCTGTTAGGCAAGACAACCATAGAGACATAAACAGAAATGGGAAGAATCTGCTATCAGAGGCCCTCATTGTTGCTCGCATTTGTCCTTTGCTAGTGCTTTATCTCAGGTATGTAAGTTTCCCAGGGCTGCTCTAACACAGTCTCAGTGTAAACTGGGAGGCTTTAAATGACAGAAATTTATTGTCTCATCCAAAATCAAGGTGCTAACTGGTGGCTCTCTTGAGAGATATAAAGTAAGGATCTACTTCAATCCTCTGTTGCTGGGTTGTAAGTGACATTCTGCCTGTGTCTATACATGGACCTGTCTCTGGCCAAATTTCTCCATTTTCTGAAAGCACCAGTTGAATTGGATTAGAGGCCACCTCAATGGTGTCACCTTAACTAAACCTTCAATGATCTTATTTCCATCTAAGGTATCATTCTTAGCTTAGAGGGGTGAGAGTTTTGGTTTATGAATTTGGGAATGGGATAAAATCCAACTAAAATTAGTTTTCTTTTTTTTCCCACTTCTTTTCTCTTTATAAAAAAATTTCTAAGACATTCAAGGGAGGATGATAAGTCATAGCTTGCTAAAAATACTTGCATTGTCTTAAAGTATTAAATATTGGCAAAACTGATGGAAAAGTTTACCAAGCAAAGCAAATTAATGATGCATTTTGTGGGTGTAAGGGCCAGGGGACATGGTAGTTTTCAGGAAAATCTGTGTGGGTATTTGCCTATTTCACCTACACACATGACTGCTCATGGTAATATCATTTGCTTGTTTGTTTTAGAAAAGAATGTGGTATTTGTAAAAACACAAAGCAAAGACATTTATTTCTTAATGTGGGAACCCTGGGCTATGGCTGAAGATTTGTTGGTTAAAATGCAAATTCCTGGGTCCTGCTGTGTACCTGATAAACCTAAATCTCTGTGAGTGAATCCAGGACCTTTCTGACAAATACCCCAGTCAAGTTTCAGAGCCATTCACACAATGAAATAAAGTGGATTGCAGCAGGGAATCTTGTTAATTGATAGACATACCATGACATATGTGCGTATATAGATCAATTTTCTCAAACTTTCCAAAATCCACAGACTGGAGTTGGGGATGATAGTAAGAACTGGCTGATGATGCTCTGGTCAATGGAGCAGAGAGCTGGTGCACAGCTTTGGAGACATACATTATTTTCTTTCACATCCACTCCTCATCTCCAAGAAGCTGGCCTTCTGCTAAAAGGAAGTAGTCCTTGAACCTGAGGGACGATTGGCTGTGTGCTACTGCATTTGGAAGTGAGGCTGACCTTTGTCTAATCAACGCAGCCTTCAGAATGAGGACTATCACGCTATTTATGATAGGTGGTTATACAAATTTACACACACCAACAACATCTTTTGCATTTAATTTTCCCTTTAACACACACAGACAATATGTATTTGTTTTCCCTCTCGGTAAAATTTCTTTATTTTTGCTCTCAGGTGAAAAAAAAAATCCCTGAAAACCCTATGTATTAAAAAAAAAAAAAGAAGCAATTTAGGAAAGATTAAAAGCAATTGTTCTGTTACCCTTGGCAACAGAATCTAGATGCAGCCAATCAGCAAAGTTGATATATTGTTTTGACACACGTGCACATATTTCTAACATAAATAGCAACAGAGACCTAATAACAGTAGGTTTTAAAGCTGGAAACTGATGTCATTTCAAATGTGTCAATCAAAGAGAACCCATGAAGTGTTTTTTTCTATCAAGCTGACATTAAGTACATGCTGTACTGGCTTCCTAAGTGATGGTAGACTTTTGTCAGGCCATACAGGAGATGCTAAATCTATAATTACACTCTTGCTTCTTGGGATGTGTCCTTTAGCACATCTCAAAAAGAGAAAAAACAACTCTAATAAGAAAATAAAATTTGCATCCTACAGGAAAATTCATCTATTTGCATTATCAAAAAGGTGTGTTTATAATAGTGAACAAAATTAGACTAGAATTAGCTTGTTTATCCTTAAAATAGATGCATTTCTTTATTGCCTATGTCTGTTGAATTTATGATCAACTTGTGCCCGTAGATTCTGCTATTTAAATTTTTAAGAGTCTCTCAGAAATTAGCATGTGGGTAGAACAATGGGAAAGAACAATAGTATTAGCCTGCTTTGAAGAAAATAAATGGGATGATTAGGAGTCCAGTCCTGGTGACATTTACTGCTCAGGATACAAAGGGGCGACTCATGACTTGGAGTTCATCCTTCCCTGAATAGCACTAGTAGCAATATTAGCTAAGGGAGAGAGAGAGAGAGAGAGAGAGAGAGAGAGAGAGACAGAGACAGAGACAGAGAGAGACAGAGAGAGAGACTAAGTGTGGCAGCTCTGGGCTGCTAATCCAGGTCCAAAACTTCATCGTTCACCCACAGTTCATGTGGACTTGTCGTGGGTGTCTCATTTGGTGGCAGGAACCTTGAGATGCCAGTGACACTTCACACTGAATATGATCCCTGCTCTGTCCTCCAGCAGATGGCTGACCCTAGTCAAACCACGCAGCTTCTTTGAGTTTCCGCTTCCTGATCTGTGAAGAGAATCTAATCTATTTCCTGGAGCTGCTGAAGAAATCATTGAGATGGTTGATAAAACTCATGGGCTTATTCAGGAGCCTAAACAAAATATAGCTTTCTCTTTGTCTTTCTTTCTTTTAAAAATCTGTCTCAAACACCAGGTTAATACTGTGTAATTGTAGATGCTATCAGTTTTTTGAATAAATGACTCACACAACCATAAATTATTAAGACTTAAAATATCTACCTAGTTATAAGAATAAATGTGTGAGGATAGATCCAGTTAAACTCCTGCTACACAATAAAATCTCCAGGAAAACCTTTAAAAATGACTGAATCTTGGCTTCTAAAGGATTTTTGTTTATTCTCTCCAGGGAAAGCAAGAAGTCATATATGTATTTTGTCACTTCTTTTCTTTTATTAACATGAAAGTTCCATACCATTAAGATTAACACAATTCTGAAGAAAATAAGTCAGTGGCATTTTGCTTACTCACAATGTTGTACAACCACTACTACCAACTTCTAAAACATTTCCTCAACCCCGAGGAATGGCCTGTGCTGATCTTCGAAGAAGGACCTTCTTTTCCGACTCGGCTTCCTAGCCGTAACAATCACCAGAACACATTCTGTCTCCATACATTTTACGCATCCTGGATATTCCATATACATGGAGTCATAACTCATAGTCTTTTGTGTCTGGTTTCTTTAACATCATGTTTCTGAGGTTCATCATGTATCATTATTTCAGTTCTTTTATGGCTGAATAATATTCCATTCTGTGAATTCAGCATCATTTATGCATTCACCTGTTGATGGACATTTGGACTAGTCCCACACCATGGCTATTGTATACAGTGTTTCTGTGGTCACGTATGTACATAAATTTGTTTGTGTAAGTGTTTTAATTCTCTTGGGTACATACATAGGACCAGAATTTGTGGATCATAAGGAAACTCTACTTTTAACTTTTTGAGGAGCTACTAGAGTGCTTTCCTCAGAGCCACACCATCTTATATTCCCACCAGCACTGCACCAGTTCCCACCAGTTTTTCTAGATCCTTGTAAGACTTGATTTTCCTTTAAAAATTTGTAAGCATCCTAGTGGATATGAAGAGGCAGGCTCATTATGGCTTTGATTTTGCATTCCCCTGATAAGGTTGAGTATCTTTCCGTGTGCCTATTGGCCAGCTGTATGTTTTTCTGGAGGAATATTGATGCAATTCCTTCCAAGTTACCCGCCTTGCTCGCTGACTTTGCTCCTGCGCATGGATGAGCAATGCAGTGTATAATGTTATCAAGCAGCACTTCACAAACTCCTACTGCACTTGAAGAAGTCAGGTGATATGCACATACTTGAGAATATGTGATCAGTATATGTCTTGTGAATCTGAAGAGGTATTAAAGAGCAATTTTTTTGAGTTTTATTTGCATTAATACATGTTTGCAGTGAATAGTGACTACAGTTCTTGTGGTGAGTTGATACATCTATGTAACACACCGTTATTCCTTTTTTTAAAAAAGAATAACTTAAAAGGCCTAATTTCATGTTTAATATTTAAATAAAATGTCTTACAAACACAGAACATCTGTCCAAGGGAGTTCAAAAAGTTTAAATATTTTACTACATTTTTCATAATTAGAGGACAGAGTTTTTCTCTTCTAGGAAATCATGACCAAGGAAAATAATATGCCTGAGCTACTACTGAATTCAGCAGAAAACTGCAAGTTGTTTGTATCTTTGGCCACTGCGGACTCCTCTGTTTTCTCTCTCTCCTCTTTCTCTTTTCCTTTCTGTCATTCTTCACCTAATTCTCTTTCCCTCTCTGCTCTGTAAACCTTGCCGGGCAGAGAAATAGTAGAAGGGTTTATTTGGTTCTTATGTTCTACTGAGATGCAGTCTGGTCATTGCCACTTTATGTTAGTATTGAATTTTTGGAATTCTTGTCTTGAAGTTTCCATGTCAGAGAAATGAAGAAGAAATCGGAAACCCATAGAAACGCTTGGATATCTACTATTCACTTTCCAACACAGAGAAGCGGTACTCGTGGTGTAGGGGATGACGTTTTCTTCCATGGGAACAGCCTTATTAGAAGATCGGGCTTGTCTGTCAGTAGCGCTGCTGTCAGGAGTTGTTGTGAGTTGGTCTCTGGGTAGCAGCCTGGAAAAGGAAGGCAGAGCAGGAGAGAGCCATCGGCAGGCTGCCGCAGGCTTGGCGTCTTGGCCTATCCCAAGAAGAGGTCTGCAGCGCAAGTGACCCATGGATGATCGCATCACAGCCCTTGTCTTACTGTTCAGACCCTCGGATCACAGCCTTGTGCAGTCATCGACCAAGGGAGCCCAGAATAAGGTGCAACATTTCTAGAATTTAGTCCAACATTTAATGTGAGTCTTTTAGACTCATCCTTTTGAGAGCTAATTCCAATACCAAAGCCCAGTTAGAATGCAATCCTACTTCATAGGTCTGGAGATAAAGAAGTTGAGGTTAGGTGTGGTGGTGCATGCCTGCAATCCCAGCACTTGGGAGGCTGAGGCAGGAGGATCACTGCAAGTCTGAGGCCAGCCTGGGCTATAAAATGAGTTCAAGGACTCTTTGAACTATATAGTAAAATCCTATCTCAAAAAGACCAAAACCAAAGGAAAGAAAGAAAGAAAGAAAGAAGGAATAAAAGAAGCCAAGCAGAGTGCTGATCTGTATTAGGTGATTGGTGAGGCTTGTTAAATAGACGCATGAATAATTAAATTATGCATAAATTACAGCAGACTCTTTTGAATGCTGCATCAAAAAAGTGGTGGAATTATTAACACCAATGTGCCAGAATCGAGCCCTGATCTGAGTTTGTTGAATTTTTTCAATTAGGTTTGAGATTTCAGTTTCAAATATTTGGACCATGGCAAAAAGTCAAATTCAAAATGTATTTTGCTGGAGAGTTTTTCACTTCATTATAAAATCCTTGCATATTTTAAGAAAAATTCAACCCATATGCTCCAGTATTTAATTTACACTTAACCATAAAGCAGTTGTTTCATAAGTGTCTAAAGTGTCCAAGAAGTCATGGGCATTTTTCTTCCGCCTCTTTCCTTAGAAGTAGGAAGGATTGATGAACCTAAGAAACTCACCCGCCAGCTGAGAATGGAGGGGACAGACCTGGATGTAAAGTGGGGAAGATAATTTGTCCTTTTTCCCGCCTCTCTTCCTGTCCCTCGGCCTGTAGTTCTCTATTAGATTGTGCAGGAAACTTCCTGTGAGGTTGGCTGGTGGCCAACTCTTCCCTCAGTCTGTGTAATGCGGTAAACCTTGTGGCAGTCACCATAGCCATGCACTGTGGCCTGGTGTTCTGTTGCCGGGGGTGGCGGGTCCCCAGCTTGCTAAGCGAAAATGAGGTCCGTCTGGGGGCCCAAAGAGCAGTCTAATTCCGTAAACTTGCAAGAAGTGTGTGCTGGTTCCCAGGTTAACACGTCGCCAAAGAGCTTGCTCTGAGGTATAGTTACTTATTTCTAGAATGTTCTGAGATAGGAAGAAAAACTGGGGGACATAGTTTGCTAAAAATTGAGATAGCATTAAATGTGCGGCGAGGAGGAGATTACCTAAGTATAATTACCAGAGCTTTCTAGAAAGCTCTCTGAATGGTGCCACAGATTCCTACCAGGTCATGGTGAATTTTCTTTACCAACATAAAAGGGAGTGGGGCAAGCAAAGCTGTTGTAAAATTTTCATGTTGAATTTAACATAAAAATTAGAAACTGGCCGGGCACTTTTTTACACTCACTGCTTTCCCTTGAGGGTGGTAGCTTGCAAACACTCAGCCAAAGTTGGTCAGCAACAGGGCTGTGATCGGTTCTCCCCGCTCACAGAGGCAGACGTGTGCTCCATCTCCTCCCCTTGGATTTCAGAGGCAGTTTGAACAGCCCTGAGCCTGGCCTGGGGGGTTTCCTCGTAGTCCTTTACTCTTCAGGGAGCAGATATGGTTTGGCCATGATGGGAGTGGTGACATAGGGGTGGTTGTGGGGAGACAAGAAAAGTTTCCCATTGCAAGTGGCCCTGTTGCGGGGTTCACACTCCCCATGTCCCCTCTCTATCCTAGAAGCTGAGACAAGATAGGTGGTGAGGTTCTGTGGTTCCGTGGTATGAACATAGCTGCTTGCCCACATCAATTGTAAAGGTAGAAATACAGTAACAATTTGGGGGTTCAACCAATGTACACCATACATGTGGGCTATCAGTTGCGCTGAACTTGCAGTGAGAATGAAACTTTGGTGGGAAATCCTTGTATTGTTTATTTCTTCTTTTCCTACAAGACTTTCCACTTTCTGATCAGTAAGGTTGGTATTGGGGAGGGTAGTTCAGCAGGGAGATTCCTGTCCCCACCCCCCTAGCTGGCACAAAATCAGGGATGATGTAGCCAGAGGGACAAAACTACCACTTCAGAAGAGGAGGTACCCTGAGGGCAGAGATTGAAAGAGCCCCAACTTCATCCTGTTAGGGTGTCATTGAGAGGGAGAAGAGGGAAGAGAAGAAGGAGAAGGAGGAGGGAGAGGAAGAGAGGGAAAGGAGGAAGAAAAGAGGAAGAGAGGGAGGGAGAGACTGGTGAGTGATAAAGAGTGATAACAGAGTGAGCCCCAGGAATCAGACCAGAGAATTCCCCTTTACCTTCCCCAGCTTTGGGTGCTCCCTTCTGCAGTGAAGAGAATAGACCACAGGCAACAGATCAGAGGGGATGGATAGGGGTTTTGTTGTGATGGGGGTGGTAAGATCAGAAATATATGAGTTCTTTATCTTCTAATAGACAATCTGCAGACTGTGTATCCCTCTGGAAAGTCCTTGGAAATATCAATTGATGGTCCAGGTGCAAGGCACTGAAGCCTTTCTGAAGATTCTGTGAAGATTTGAATATATCTATGACCCAGAGAATCTTATGGAACAGGTCAGAAATACATATGTACGGGAGACACAAATGAACTCCACATATATTTTTAGAAGGAATGAGACTTCAGTCTGGGTTCCTGTTTAACATTACTTTTACAGGCAACCTGGGTGAAAAATAAATTCTCTCATGTTTCATTCAACAGATGTTCATATAATTGAGGGTAAGGAAGTCAAGCTCTGTAAGTTAGTGAACCTTTAGTCTGAACCCCTCAAGTTTTACTAACAAGCAGGATAAACACAGAAGAGTTAGCGAGACATGTCGTCGTGTGACTATGGGGATAACCCAGAAGGTGGGACACATGAGAGGCCTTTGTCAGAAGGTGGGCAAGCGGCTAGTATTGGATAGTGATGAAAGAGTGACTCCTATTTGGGGGGTTCTTTTTGTGGAAGAGTTTGTCTATTGAAACCATTGTGAATCACCTGCCATTTCTCAAGTATCTGCTGGCTTGATCAATCTCTACAGCCCGAGAACTCTAGAGATGTCTTCTATGGATCATCCTTCATGAATTGTCTTCCATTTAGCCAGCTGGTCATGTTACCCTGAATGAATTTTGCCAAAATGTCTTTGCGTATTAACCTGACAGCAAAGTTATCCTATGCCTTCAACATGTGTATCGCACAGTAAGTCTTCTCAACATACATAACAGAAGTAAATAATCAAAAGACAAATTTCAGTGGCCAGACAAGATAGCACCCTTTGCAAAATTCTCTAATTTCCCAGCAAATTTTTGACCTGTTGAGATCAGAGCTTGCCCTATGGCTTTAGCCATGCTTATTCTTTTGGAAAATATACTTCTTTCTTGGAAAGTTGTCCTGTAATATATCAGTATATAAAACTCAACTCAAATATGTCCATATATTATATAAAGTTTCTATTAATGCTTCAATAAAGAAAAGGCATTGGGAAAATAAAGTTTCACAAGAAGTTGTTTTGATTTCTGGTCTTGTCCATTAACAGTTTTTTTTGTTTGAGTGATATTCTTTTTCTAATTTCTTGGGTTCCTTACCTGGCACATTTTTTCTCTTTCCCTCCTGATTCGATAGCCATCACTTCCTTAAAAAACAGGGTCCAGGCGAGCTACCCGAGTGGTTTTTCCTGATTGGTCCTATGAGCGTCCCCTCATTTCATTTCTACTCCAAATCTTTTAAACACACTCATGCGCACTTAAGTGCATTGTAAATGTTTTCTTTTAATTTCAGGTGCATGGGTTTTATATTCCAGAAGCACACAATGAAGCACTTGCTGGAGCCACAGTTACTCAAAAAATGTTATTCTTGAAGAGAAGTCAAGATGGCCAATCAGTGAGCAACAAAATACAAAGCTTCCCAGGAGAAACAACTCATTTGCCAGAATAAAGCACCCTGGAGAGACCCAGACAGAGGGAGATGGATCCCCTTGACACAGGAAGAAATTAAAATGTAAAAAAGCTTGTCAAATATGTCAGGACTACAACTGAAACAGCTAAAAATTACAGGACACAGTGTTTTCGTTTGTGGTGACCCGCCAAGTTTGCACCAGCCTGAATTTGTGCCAGCTTGAATCTGCACCGGCCAGCAGAGCCACCCAAACTCATTACCACTGCCACTCACAGGAGCCACAGCAGTGCTGAAGTCGGGGGTTGGTGAGCCCAATGGAGAGCGGAGCCGGCAAAGAGACCTTCATTAATCCACGGTCAGTGCTGGGAATGAGACCCCCCACCACCACAGGAAGAGTGTGACCAAATGGTCGACATGATGGAATCAGCAGGAGGAACCTGAACTGGGAACAACAGTGACTTCAGTTGGTTGCTCCCTCCCCAGAGCAGATTCATGGGATTTGCTTAGACTGGGCTGTGCCCTGGCCGGGACCCAGTGAGCTGTCCCAAATCTATTCCCTGCGCCTAGCACACACTAACCTGGTGAAGGCCCCTGAAGTTTGGCTGGCCCAGTGGGGAGGGGCAGACAAACGCAGCTGCTGCTCACACCTCAATGAGAAGAACAGTCAGGAGAGGGCGGAGGTCCCTCACCAGCGTGCCTCAGAGGAAACGTGGCCAACAGGGAAGGGGGCTGGGACCTGCACTGTAACCTGTGTAGAGGAAGCCAAGACCATGACAGCAGAGAGAGGCAAGAGGAGGCCCCCAGCCCAGAACCCTGAGAGCACTGATCCAGGAGAAGGAAAAACAAGGGAGACTGAGGGCGGCAAACACACATCAGACATGGCTTCAATGGACATTAAGAGATATCTTCGGGACCTTGTAGACAAGCTCAACACTGAAATATTAAATCAGGTAAAGCAAGATATGAGTAGAGTAATAAAAGAAATGCTCTCAGGAAGCATCTTTCAGGAAGATACAGATGGAAGAAGGGAGGAACACAAAAAAAGGAGAGAAACACTCGATAGAGAATATAAAGAAAATATAGAATACATGAAGCAGATTCAAAGAGACTACTGGAAAATTAAAAACTCCATTGAAAGCTGGAAAAATGCCTTAAAAAAAAAACTAAGGATAGACTATCAAAACTTGAAGACAAGTTTGCAATGTGTGATCATGAAAGGAAAGATCTCTTAAAAATAACAAGGAAACAGGAAGTAGCAATACAAAGGCTAGAAGATGACAAGAGAATCTACAATTTAAGAATAAGAAATGTGAATGAAGAAGCAGGAATACAAACAGGTGAATTACAAAGGGTATTCATAGAAATAATTAAAGAAAACTTCCCAAGCATGGGAAAAGAAAATGACATTCGGTTATGTGAGGCATACAGAACTCCAGCCACCTACAACCAAAACAGATCTACACCCACACATATAATAATCAAGATGCCAGAAATTCAATATGAAAACAGAATATTAAAAGCCATCAGAGAAAAGAAACAGATTACCTATAAATGTAAGTCCATCAGGATCACGGCTGACTTCTCGACACAGACAATCAGGTCAAGAAGAGCTTGGAGAAAAGTATTCCAAGCCCCGAAAGAAAATAACCTCCAGCCCAGACTGAAATATCCTGCAAAACTGTCACTAGAAATTAGTGGAGAAACAAGATGCTTCCATGACAAAGAGGAACTGGGGGGAATTTATGACCACCAATCCAACCCTACAGAGAACACTGAAGGACATTCTAGAGAGAGAGAAAAAAAAATACCAGGATTTTAGGAACAGTGGCAGAAAGGCCTCAGTGAGTGGAGCAAGCAGTAGAATGAAGGAAAAAACTAGACAAACAAAGGCAGAAAAATAGCATAGCAGAAATGAGGCAGAGAAGAATAACTAGAATCTCTAACATAGATGGCCTTGATACACTATATTGTTAATAGCACACCAGGATTTAAAACCCACATTACTCACACTACTCTGCTTAGATGTATTGTATTCTATTTCAGTCATTCTACCTGTACTAGATTTGAGGGCACAGACAGTAATCCTGAAAATAACAGGATATAGTAGGGTAATCATCCTTCATTTCCTATTAACTTCATCTAAAGCTCTGTAAAACCTGCAGTGTTTTACCTTGACTGATTGTAATTGAATCTGGTTTGTTAGATTGTTGTTTTGTATTGATAGATTTTATTGAAAGCTGTTATGATTGATAGTATCAAGTCTGAGAGTATAGACAACTGCACTTAAGATGACAAGATTCACCAGAATACCCACTCTGGTGTGAGTATTACCTGCCTTTGAAGTTTTATACTGTCTACAATGCTTTATTTTTACCACTATTATTGTCTACTGCTATACTCAATTATACTGCTATATTCAATTATGCCTGATGATATAGACAATTCTATTGAAGACAATAAGAAACAACACAGTAATCATTGTAGATCACCTTGTACTGTGGTTTTATATGACTTTTTGGCTTCATGTTTTTATAGGAATTTGTTTTGTTTGGTCTTGCTAAGTTTTGTTTTTCCCTCTCATACAGAAAGGATAGAAATACATGTAGAGATCCATGTATGCATAGCTGTTTACACTCTCACTGTTTGTATATCTACTTTGTATGCTTTAATTTTGTAACTTGAACAACTATTTCTAAGAGGACAATATGTAATTTATCAACTAGTGATTTCTTATTGTTTCTCTTTTTTTA
>PVLA01008653.1:0-46416 GCA_004027455.1 Hydrochoerus hydrochaeris
ATGAAGCTATACTTCAATCAGGGTTTAAGAGGGGTGTAAGACCCAAAAGGTCCGAGCAACCCACGCAGTGTCTCGAGGAGGTACCACGTCACCTCTTTGAGACACCAGGCACCAGGCTCGTTCCACCTGGGCCCAGAGCGCACTGGTGACCACCCGCATCACCCCGTTAGACCTCTCTGAACTGCTTGTTGCAAGTTAGTAGAAAGTTAGTGCTGGCATTAAACCTCCTCCCAGAGTAGACTCGACCAGCAACTAAGGGTCCAAGAGAGCCTTCCACTGTCACCCCCAGTGCTCCCCGACAAAGGACCACAGGGAGCATGGAGCCCCATCCCAAGGCAGGCCATGACAGTCACCTCCTGCAGCCACAGGAGTGGGCCCCAGCTCCCAGGTCCCAGATCCAGGTCCAGGTCCAAATCCGAGGGGCTTGTCCCACCAGAAGGCCACACTGGGACAACACAGGTCCCACGGCCCCCTTCCCTCTGCTACCCTAGCATGACAGCACGGCCGGCCAGCCCCTTCCGGCTCAAAACTTTCATTTCACACAAGCCCTTCATGGTGGGAACTCTATGAAGCTGATCTGGATACTTCAGAATCAGATGCAAACTTAACGAAAGTTCTGAAGGTTTAGGAGGAAGCAAAATAGGTGATATGTCCCTGCATGTCATTTGAAAAATACTCATAAATCATTGGACCTTCCTGCCACTGACCACGGGTCTAACTCGGTGACTCACTTTTAGGGACAAAAAGCAGGGGTGGCAGGCAGGGCTTTGAGGCTAACACAGGGCACTCGCTGCGGCCCCCACACACCCCGGCTGCCCAGTGGGAAGACAATCGAGCCATCCCGGGAGAGCCCGCCACTGAGCACAGCCACAGCCAAGGATGCCGAGTTCAGGCCCTCTGGCTCCCACGCACCTGGGCCTAGCTGAGACAGAAGCGCAGCCGACAACCTTCAAATTCTCGGCCCTACGGAACTGTGTGACAACCTGTTACACAGCACACCTGATTAATGCGACAATTTCTGGAATCACACTATTTGAACTTTTAAAAAATTTAATGTGTAATTTTATTTGTTCCAGAATAATTTTTTTTACCAAAAAAAATTCCAAGATACAGTTCATTTTCTTCTTAGTTTTGCAGTCATTTACCTCTAATTTGATATGAAAGATTTTGTTTCAAAGGGTATAAGAAATAAATCCTGCTATTTGAAAATTACCAGATTTTTAAAATACTGAGCATGCCACACACTTAAGGAGAGCAGCTGTAAAACCAGGGTACAGCAATGCAATGCCCGTAACCCCAACACTCTGAAAGCTGAGGCAGGAGGATCACCACGAATGAATCTAAGGGCAGCCTAGGTGACACAGTAAGTCCAAGACCAGGCTAGACGATGCACATAGCGAGACTATCTCAAAATACCAAAATTAAAGATAAAAAAAGATGGCGACTGTAAAAAAAAGAAAAAAGTGATCAGTTCTCTTTTAAATGAATGAAAAAGGGCCAGGGAGTTAGCTCAGGGGCACAAGTGCCCACCTGGCAAGCATGAGGTCATGAGTGCGATTTCTGGCACAAAAAAAATGAGTGAACAAAAACTAGGCCGTTCTCAAGCCAAGCACCCTGAGCTGCATCTGCTCTGAATGGTGCTGACACACAAGTGCCACCAGCTCCACTGTCGCCTCAGTCTTCAAAGAGCCATCCCTGAATGTGGGCCAGAATTTCTCTAAGTGGAAGTCAAAGTTAATCTCCCTGTCCAGCTCTCAGTGTGCCAATGGGTGTCAACAAGATCAAACTGCAAAAAAGCAACACTAAGTTAACTGAGTTGCCATGGACTCTAATCACCTATCTCTAATATCTTTGATAATAAAACACTTAACCAATGCCCTTCAGTTAGAGAAGAGCCAGACCCTACCAGAGATCTGTGCAGAGCAGATGCTAACCTGAGCACGCAGGGGCCCACTAGCAAGCCACAGTTTGGGACAGAACAGAATCCCAAGGGAAACAGCAGCATCTCTGTGCGTTAGTTAACATCTATGCTATGGGACATAAAGGTCACCTGCATTATTTTACCAATTTGTATTTCTATAATCTCCAGCTTAAAAAGACTATAAACTTGGTTGCTCACTTCATTATTTAGTGATAATGAAAATATTCCCCCTCAATGGACACACGGATTGTCACTTTAAGTTGTTCTGATGCTAAATCCAAGTAGTTAATTGTATAACTGCAAAAGACTGTCCAGTGGTCTAACATGGATCTAAGCCAACTGCTCAGGCCCAAACGCATCTGAGCTATGGCACAGAAACGTGCCAAGTACAAGGTAAACGATACCATACGTGCAGAAAGCGTGGTCACCCCAAAGCTCTGCTACAGAGGACTAAACCCCTCCTGTACCAAGCCACTGAAATCGAAGGCAGTAACTCGGTCTCGTCAAAGGTGCTCCAGCGCCAGACTGGACTGATTAATTATTCGGCCTTCAGCAGTCACAGCTACAAATACATGACATATTGCCATGGAAACGAACAAAATGCTCAACCATTTTGCTTTACAGACGTAGGTAATTTAGACATCTGAAAACAAGCTTTATATGGAACTCTTTGTACTCCAGATATCTGAAAGCGTTTCTGCTAATAAGTCAAAAGTAAATGCGACATAATAACCTTAGGAACAAACAGCAGAGAGAATGCGTTCTGGCAGAAGGTCACTCCCGGTTTGGCATCAGCAATGACCCTGAGTGAAATCAAGGGAAGGCGTCCTTTATGCAGGGCCACAAAGTCTTCTCCCAGGATCACCAAGCAGAGTGACTTTACAGACAGGAAAAAGAATACTAATGAGCACAAGAGGCCGGTGGGCACCTGACGGTCAGACACAGGAATACGGGTGTGAAGATGGCAAAGGAGATGACGTCTACAAACCTAGTATTTAGTCACAGCCGGCTCTTCTCTACAGGAAATAAAGCCCACCTCCTTCTCATCCCTAAGTGGCCCTGGCAGCTAGTGAGAGAACTGCAAGGGCCCTCTTTAAGTCTGGTGCTTTCTTCTTAAAAGAGTATAAATTTCTACCTGAGTTGGTCTCCAAGAAACAACACAGCCCCTGAAACCCCACTCTCCTTCCACAAAAACTCTCAGGCTACAGATGCCGTCACAGCGCAGCTGGGAAGGCTCGGAACACAAAATGGGAAGCGGAAGATTCATGGGCAAGAGGACCTTTGTGGTGATTCACGTCCATAAATAAGGCTGATCTAGGTCTTAGGAGCTTTACCCGTCATATTCAGACTCAGCATGTCATCTGGAAACCCTGCTGCTTCTGTCACTTTGAGCCAATTGTTGGTTACAATCAACAACCATCAAGTCCTAATGACTGTCAAGGTTTGTGATAGGGCCACACAACACAAAAAGAGAAACATGTGCCTGTCCTGCAGACCCAGTTTATCTTCCTCTTGGCGACAGGAAATGGCTTGAGAACTAAGGAGAAATGAGAGCAGCCCTTTCAGCCCTGCTCCGTCTCATCTGTGCTCCGAAACCACGCTCCGCTCCGGGGTGAAGGGAATTCCTCACTTCGCAGCGGCCTAAGACCCAGAGACCAGGAAACCTGTGCCCAATCCGCAGAGGAGCCAGCACTACTCCACCTGGATCTGAGTCTAAGGCACCAGCGCTGTGCACTGCCCCCAGGCCTGAAGTCCTAAAAGTGGAGAGCAAACAAGTTCCCGCTGTTGATAAAACACCCCAAGACTAACAAAGTGACCATGTAGGGCCAGACTAGTTCATTTACCTGAACTCAATTTTTAAAAAAACATTCATTTAATTGTACACTTACTACTGGTTGGATTGGAGCAGACATATTCTAGAAAAAATATGTGGCAATATATACCAAGTGTTTTTAAAAAGATTCACTTCCGTGAGTAGCGCAGAAGTCTCAGGAAACCTCAGCAATGTGCATGCACATGCATATATGGGGACAGTCACCCGGGGTGCAAATGCAAGTGAAAACCTTGTGGGGAAACAACAGCAATTAATGTCCCACTATGGGAAGCTGGTGAAATAACTGCTACCACAAGCATGCAATTTCCATGTGATACTCATTAAAAAATGATGATGCACATCCTTAGTTAGAGACATGGAAAGTAAGTCATAACTCATTTTTAACTATAAATTAAAACTGCATATTAAAAAAAATCACAGGAAAAAAGATCTGGAAAATATATAAAACTGTAGCTACACTTTCCAGTGACTTTCTAAATTTTAAAATATAAGGACTATTTTATATTCACAAAGTTAAGTTTGAAATCTCAATTACTGGTTACATAAGTATGCAGGTTGTTAATTTCCACCCCACCCTATAAAGTGAGCCAGTTGTATACATGGATGCATTTATAACAGTGCTGTTAAATGAATCTGACAGAAGAAACTGCCTCGTTAAACTTGTGTCACCTGGCTGAAAGGGGCACCAGTCTTTACGCATGCGCACGGCCTGCTCCACATCACGTGCAGTCTAATAACTCAAAGTTTCTGGTCAGGGGAAGCAGCACTCCCCCCACCTTGCCGGGTTTAAATGGCACCTCCCTGTGCCTGCTGATGTGTGGGAACGCACTGCCCCCTGCTGGGGTGCCAGGATACTGGGCTCCACGCAGCTCATTATGGGCATACAGACAATGCGCCCCGCCTGCAGGGCCCTGTGAGCAAGGCTAACATTCCTTCCTTCTGTGCTTAAAAACACACACCTCGAAGAAAGGGAAAACTGGGCACATATTTGCAAGGTCTCTCGGACCTGGGCCATCATAGGCCAGTCCTGAGCATCACCCCGACCCTGAAAGCAGGCGGCTTCCACCTCACTCACAGAACCCGGAGGCTGGGCCAGGGCGACAGCCACAGGGGAAAGTCTCAGGCCACCACTCCACCGGGGATGAGTGACTCCCCCTCTGGGAATCCCGTTTTTCCACCGCCCTATAGCTGCTGAACGGGAGCCATTCATTCTAGAGTTAAACTAAACGATGGCAGACAAACACTACCAAGCTCGAAATTATTTGAACTGTCCAGTATCTCCTCAAATCATGAATTCCCTCAATTAAACTGTCACCGAGCTTCACCTTACATGCCTGTGGCATCAACTGTCACCACCCAGCAACCCGGCAAACCCTGAGTCCTGTCGAGGGAGGAACGCGGGGCCAGGCTCTGGGAACCCACAGTCATGCCTGAGAATACAGCCGAGGCACATGTGCTCCTGCTGAAAACACCTGCGTGGTACACGTGGCTGCCAAAGTCACACTGAACTACAGGACAAAAGCACTGTCCCCTCTGCCCAAACAGCAGCTAAGGACCGGGTCTCTCCTCCCGCACTGCCCCTGCGCGCCATCTTTCCCTGCAAACTACAGACACGAAGCACTCAGCGCTGCCAGAGGGGTGGGCTTGGAAGGCAGCCGACCCTCCCGCCCGACCTAGCAGGTGTCCTGCAGGCGACTGTCCCTGCCTCTGTGACCCACGGGGTGTGGGGGAAGAAGAACTCGCACTCAGGCACAGGGACATGGAGGCTCACTCAGCACCCCAGACCTCTCTGCACTTTTGTATTTCTACCTTTTAAAACAATGCATTGTTATTTTTAACAATATGCGAACTTCTGTCTTATTATTTTCAATGTGAAATATACCACAGGCTGACGAACCATCTGTGCTGTAACCCTTTCCATTTCTAGAACTCCTGACGGCCTCTGCCTCTGACCACACCTGAAAGGACAGCAGAGAGAACCCGTGGCCCGAGAGGGGCACGCAGCTCACCTTGAATATGACGGCGATGGGGATGTCCTCCGACAGGGTGTTGTGCCTCAGGTAGAAGCGCCCTTGCTTCACGGCCATGCTGGTTCTGCTCTTCTTCTCATGGGTGGAGCTGCAGGACAGCCAAGCCGGTTAAAATGCATCCTCAGGGCGAGGATTGAGCTCAGTGGAATAAGCGCCTGCCTTGCAAGCACGTAGTCGTGAGTTTGATTCCCGGTACCGAAAAAAAAAAAAAAAAAACCAAGCATCCTCGCCAAGGAACCCACGCCGGCAGTGATTGCCCATCGTTGGGGCTCAGTGATCAACACAATCAGTCAGCAAGGCCCTTTCTAGAAACCACTCTTCAAACACATGTGACCTCCTGCCTGCCGCCACCTCCAGGAAGATCTGAGAAGGCTGTAGGCAGTGACGGCGAAACTCACAGCTTCCAGTGGGGCTCACAGCCCGCCGCTGGCTCACCACCACTGCAGTACCAGTGCCTTTGACACAGCGACAGCCCATGGCTTCCACCCATGCAGGGCACACACCCACCGCCAACTTTATACAACGTTACTGAAGAGAAAAACCTCAGGCTGGGCCGAAGCTCTACTGAGAAAGCCCTGAGGAAATCCATGAGCTTCACATTAATAATAAAACATGTCCACAATCTTGGGATATAGTAAGCCAAAAGAAACTACGGATTCTCCTTCTGTTGGGCTCTCCACTCCCTAGAAAATCCCTGATGGATTTAAATGCATCCCAGGGGCTCCAGGCGACCACAACACTAACACGCACTGATGAGGTGCGCACTCTGCACGTGGCCACGCTCACCTTCTGCACAGAACACTTAGGGGGGCTCCAAAGCAGCGATGGGAAAATCACCTCGCGGGAGAAGCTAGGTAACTGTCTGCTCCCATGGCGCAGCCAGAAAGAACAGCTCTGGGTTTCAAATGCAGGCTGCCTGGCCCAGAACCGCACAGCCAGGGCTGGAGAGCACACCTCCCTCTCAACAGTCAGTGCTCTCGAGCCCACCTGTCAGTGGAGATGATCTCACTCAGGAGAAATAGGGCGACAACTAATTAAAACGCACTAAGTACCTGGGACACTCCTGGCCCTCAGTAAGCACCCATGCATGGCCACTACTATAGCTGCCTCAGCCAGACAGAGTGCAGGACTCCGGGCCACAGGACGTCCGAAGGGAAGCTGCACGGCTGCTTCACCTCACCCAGCCACCAACACCTGGCTCCTACGCCACTGTCCTCTGAGTGTCAGACCACACCTGTCCAGTCCAGCGACGACTCCTTAAGTGTAAAACAGTCTCAGTCTCTGCTCAGGTCAGAAAGCGCATGTACACGCTCAACGACTGACAAGGAGCATGAAAAGCTGAAGGATGCTTCTGTATCTTTTCTTTTTTAAAAGTCCTTTAATGCTACAAATGCAGGGAAAATCCAACTTGAATAGCATCCTGCTCTGCACAGATGCACTGCCCCATCATCGCTGCCGCCGCAGAGCCGGCACGCGGATTTAACTCACTGGCCCACGCGCAGCCTGCGACCAGAGCAATGCGGCACATCCCACGCTCCCACCGGCTGACGGTGCACCACAGCACTCCATACCTGGTCACTGAGGCTCCGACTGTCCCTTTTCTGTCAGCTTCCACAATGATCCTGTTCTTGGACAGCTGCTCCTGGATGAGAATAACTTTCTCCACCCCTTTGACGATGAAATAGCCACCTGTCCAAAGGAAACAAGAAAATCTTCACCGCCTGTCTCGGCTAGTGCGACCCATGAAAGGCGAGTCCTCCTGATCAGGTCCCCCACGCTGCTGCTCCAAGGGCTGATGAACCTGAAGGGCTGCTGACGCCACTGGGACCAGGGATGGTACACAGATGAGCCTAGGGCTGGTGACACCCTGGAGGCACAGGGTACCCCATCTACACATCACCGACTTCTAACGCAGGTCAGTGAAAGAAGAGGAGTCTCCAGATTTCCTAAGTACAGAAATAACTAATGACATTGGACATAAACTAAAATTTGCTCTAAGTTCTCTAACAAATCAGGAGTAAACAGACTAAATTTAGGTTTCCGAAAGAATATTTTCTGTTCAAGCCAGGGATTTAGCTCAATGGCACAGTGCCTGACTGGCAAGCGTGAGGTCCTGAGTCTGATTCCAGAAGCCCCCCGAAAAAGTATTTTGTGTTCAATAAAACATATAACAGCATACATTGTTTTACACAGTTCAGAGGAGATTTCATTTTATCTGTCAAATATACAAAACAACAAGGCAACGCATTTGAATCGTGAAGTATCGTGCTAGAGTCTAGTAAAGTTCTTTGTTAACTTCTTCCCCAAATCTTCTAAGATTCTACGTCAGTGTAGTTCTGTGCAAATTAGGTTAAATCAATTAGAACTTAAAGTAAATCAATGTGAAACACAAATTAAGGCATTAAGAGAAATTTAAAGTGTCAAGTTTGAAACTTTACAAAAGAAGTTGCCTAGAAATAATTATGAAAAATTTTTAAATTTAAACAATAAAAAAGCTCTTATTTTCCCACCTTTTACTGCATTTAAAACAGCTTAAAATAAGACTCTTCTCAGGCCTAAAAACATTACTGTTGGTTATTACTATTATCATTATTTGGTTTTTGAGACAGAGTTTCACTACGTAGTTCAGGCTGGCCTTGGACTTGTGGCAATTCTCTTGCTTCAGCCTCCCGAATGCTGGAATTACAAGCATGTGAAACCATACCCAGCTGTTCCTAAATTTTAAGCATAATAAAATATTGAGCAAAGCTAGGAAGAATATACTAATAAAACACAGCGAGAAATCAGAACTTGAGGTATTAAAATTTTAAATCTGAAACAAGGTATTTTTAGGACTAGACTAACGGAATATATTTGGAGGCAAATTTTTGATGTTTCATGAACGTAGTTTTATCAAGTTTATCATAAGACAGAAACTCTGGTATTGTTTTGAGGAGACTAAAATAATAGTATTAGCAGAACAAAAGCCAAGGGGGGAAGAGAGACGGGAAGGGAGCGCTGCAAACGCGGACGTCTCACAAACCTGGGTCTAGAGGGCACTCGTTCAGCTTGGCGAACTCCGCCGGCGTCTTGCCGGTGAGGACGCAGTTGGAGCTTCGGAGCATTATGGGCATCCTGTTTACAAGGAAGCACAAGGAATAGAGAGAAAGCGACACCTCAACATAGCACGGTCACAAAAGGAGATGTGGGGGTCAGAGACCCGGAACCCAGCCTGGGGGAGGGCAGGTAACCAAGAGAGACAAGGGCCAGGCGGTCAGGATGAACGAGCAGCGGCGGAAATGGCGCTGGAGCTCGGCGCGGGAAGCCTTCTGAATCAGCGCTCAGTACGCAGCACAGAGGTGCTGCTACCGACAGACCCTCCCCCATGGGCTTCCTGGGACAATTTCATCCTTGGTTTTTCACATCTTTTTGTTAGTCCACGTTTGCATGACTGCGTTCCCGTGGGGCTGGCGCACGTGCAGACAGCTGCCGTCCACGCTCCTCCCTTCCAGCTCCTGCCCGCTTTCCTTCCCAAAGTCCCCCTGCCTCCCCACCGCCTGTTAGCTGTGTCTACACTTCAGCTTTCTCACCTACGAGAATTCATGTGATGGTTAGTACTTGCGCCTGATTGGTTTCCCTTAAAGTTATGGTCTCGAAGTACATCCATCTTCCCACAGAGCCGCAGGTTTGTCTTTCTTTGTGGTAGGAGTACGCTATTGCATATAAATACCGTATTTTCCTTATCCATTCATCTGGTTTTGTTTGTTTTTGTGACAGGGTCTTGCTATGCAGTGCAGGCTGGCCTTGAACTCACTATGTAGCCCAGGCTGGCCTCAAACTCATGACAATTCTTCTGCCTCGGCCTCCCAAGTGCTGAGATTACAGGGGTGTGCCACCACGCCTGGCTTCCCCAACTTTACAGACAGTTCCACAACAATAATAGGAAGGACTCTGCTGGACACCACGGTGTCTTCCACGGGCTGACTCACACGATGCGTAAATGATCCGTGAAACAGGGTCCACTCCCCCATCCCACGGGCAAAGGCGGCTGCGGGAACTCGCTCACGGGTACAGCACAGGCTGGACTCCCGGCCCAACTGCACACCTCACCTGCCGATGGGCAGGGCGTTGCGAATGATCCTCTGGCTGCCTCGGGTGTACTCAATGTCCACTGTGATGGGGGCGGAGTACGTCATGTCCCTCAGGCGGCACTGGAAGAGAATCACACAGTGACTGAGGGCCTGGCTGTGCGGGACACTGCACTCCCATCCCCCGCCCCAGCTTTCAGGTGCTGCTGCGGGTGCTGGGAGCCCTCACCCCGCTCTCCTGGAGCAGAAGACTTCCCGTGTTGATCCAGACTCCAGACACTGCCACAGGACCCTTGGCCCTACCCACCCAGGGACAGTGACAATAAGCCCAGGGCCGGTCCTTTCCTTACAGACCTAGAGCCATCAGCTCCCAGACCGGCAAAGCAGCCAGCCTGTTCCCTGGCAAGTGAGCCCTTGGGCAGTAACCCACGGGGCTGGACAGGCTGCTCAGAGCGAAGAGTTGAGCAGCGCAGGAGTCCCCAAGCATGTCCCAGAGCACAGACCCCAGCCACATGGCTTGCATCCAGTCAGCGCGGCTCACTGCACTGCAGCACTCCTCACCAGTACAAAGCGTGCATCCCCTGGGAGGCTGGCCAGCCCAAAGCCCCACCGCCCGGGGGCCGTGATCCAGGACCCCCAGTCCCCTCCAGACCCTTCACATGTCTGCTTCAGATCTGTCCCTCTAAGCATTCACGTTTGCAACCCGGTGTCTGTTCCACGCGTTTGCTTAGTTTACTTTCTTCACAGGAGATGGTGCTCCTTGAGAAAGGACATTGTCTCATCTCTTGTTTCAATGTCAGGACACAAAATGTTCACTATATGTTTGATTCTAAACAACACCAGTATTAGTACTGTAAACACAGTACCACTAATAAAAGTAAAACTTTATCTATGTAAACAGTCTGATACATGACCACGCCCCTTATTTCACTTAGGCAGTGACCACAATGCTGGACACTTGCTGAAGGACCAGCACATTCCCTGTATAGTCCCTAACTGCTATTTCAGCTTCACTTGAACTTCACAGACCAGATGAATCTACACGATTCTTGTTCCTTCCCGAGTCAATTCCCAGGTATGAACTCGAAGTAGAAGATTTGAAGGGAAACCAGAATCTGCTAAAAGCCAATCGGAAGGTCTGCCCTGGTCCACCCGTGTCCACAGCACCATTCAGACCCCGAGTGTCCCTCCCTCCCGCGGCACCCTGCAGGCTGAGCTCCCCTCCCTGGTCTCCTGCATGGCTGGCAACCCTCAGAGCACTGGGCCAGCGGCCTGGGAGAGTGCGGCCGGCAGCCAGGGAGGAGCTGCTGAGAAGTCTGGAAATGAAACACCAACAAGTGCACTCACTAGCATTAAACGAGCAAGGAGACAGTGTGCCAGTGTCTTCCTTCCGAGGGCGTGCACAATCACACCAAGCACTCGGATCCAAAACGCACACAAGTGAGCATTTTCGGTGGTGTCGTTTTTGATATTTTGGACTATTTGCAGACTTTGCCAGGTAAGCATTGGCATGCCCCCTTCCGAGCCAGCCAGGTTTGGGGATTATGATTTGTCAGATAAGTGCTCGTTAATTTTTGATGTGTTTGTCTTAGAAGAGTTCTTTTTTCATCACCTGTTTTTAAATACTCTGGTGCGAACATGCATTATGATCTGCAATTACCTCGTGAGGGGACACAGGTCTAGTTACATTGAAGCTTTCTTCAACATCAGGAAGCCCAACATAGATATTCAGGTATCTGAAAAGCAAACGACACCATGACCAACGACACATCTGCAAAGACCACAGACACAAACAAGCCATCTCCCTCAAATACACCAACAAATGCTTACTTACCAAGGACAACAGATTAAAAATGATAGCCAGGTATCTTCTTGAAGTGATAGTATATAGTATAATTTTACAAATGGGAGAAAATATTATTAAAGTGTCCTTGTGAAAATACCATAAATCTCTAGAAAAATACTAGAAAGACAGCTCTTAAAAATGATCTGTAATGAAAAACTCAGAGTGCAAACTGGTGTGCTGCCACTCAGGGAAGGAAGAAGGGGATGTAAGAAGGAAAAGAAGTGCTCGCTGGTGCAGAACAGCCACGGGGAGATAGAGGAGAAATGGACAACACTGGTGACCCGTGGGGATGGCTGGGGACGGCGGGGAAGAGCCAGGAGACAAGCGACACTTTTGAGGGTACTTGGTTGTGTAAGCCTGACTCTTACAACAAAAAACTGTTTCACATAACCTGAAAACATGCATAATTAAAATCTACCAGGACGTAGGGAACCCAACATGGAATACAAACCTTACTACATTAAAAGGAAAACAAAGGCAGCCGCCAGCATGCCGCTCTGGTAAGGGGCTGTGGCCTGGCAGGCTGCGGCCGCCCCAGGGCGAGAACCATATCAGCGTTTCCTGAGACCCACGATGCGCCATGTTGGACCTTGGGGCGCTGGGAAAACGGGCAGCCAGTTCACCCCTCCAGTGGGCAGCTGTGAGCCTACTGGGGTGCGGTCTAAGAATCAAACATCCATCTCCCGCCCACCCCTCCCTACCCCCCACCTCCACTAGCATGTGAGAGCCGGAGATCTGGGCATGTCTTGCGAGTCTGACTATAGGCGATAAAGCAAATAAGGGGGATTTTCTTCTGCCATCTCTTTGCGGGTAAATATTTTTATCTCTGTTTTGCTCTGCTCTGATCAATGGTACTGCTCTATTCAGTATTCTGTTCTGGTAATTTTGGTATTTCCTTCGATATTGCTCTGCCTCACTGAAGGAACAACTACTGTGAAGAAAACCAGATGTACTGTTGTGCCTATTGCTCTGTCCCGGTGGCCTGCTGGGAGGTTCTGTGCCGATTTCTCTGCACTGCCTCAGCTGGGTATGTCCTGTCTTGTTCTGCTGTATTTTACTACCTTCAAAATAAATAAATAAATACATAAATTTTTTAAAAAAGGAAAACAAAACTGCGCCACAAAGATGAGAAAGAAAAGACCTGGTGCACACCTGCCACCCCAGTGACCTGGGAGGCTGAGGCAGGAAGGTCACAAGGTCAAGCCCAGCCCAGGCAACTGAGCGACTTAGCGACTTAGGGAAGCCCAATCTCAAAATAAAGAATTAAAAAGAAGAGCTGAGGGCGGCTGTGGCTGTGGTCCACTTGGCTCCCCAAAGGTTCATGCACTTTTAGACGGGGCTTTTTCGGAGGAGCTGAATCCAGAGCAAGTGACAGACAGATAGACAGAGATGACAGAGATAGAGAGAGAGAGAGAGAGAGAGAGAGCGAGCGCGCGAGCAGGGCTGGAATTAAGGGTGCTGGCTACACCTGCCCCTTATGCAGGTCAGAGCCTGCATAAGCAGAAGGGACAGAAGGAGACTTGTCCGCTCTCTGCTCTCTTGCTACTTTTCCTGTCTTCTGCAGCCTGGGCTGCGGCCCCCGCCTTGTGCCACCCTGCCTAAGAAGCAGCCGACTACGGTCTGAACCTCTATAAACTGTGAGCTAAATAAACTTTTCCTCCTGTAACTCTGGGGGTTGGCAATGAGAGGACAGGAACTCAGACAAGGAAGGTGGTGGCTGAGGGCGAAGGCCCTGGGAAGGACACACGTGGGCACCTACTCCAGCACCTGAACACCATTCTCAGAGAGGTGTGCACCGAGAATCTGCAGCTCTGCACGGTCTAGGACTGAAAAAACTAAAAAGGTGACTGCAGATTTCTCACTCTCGGGGACAAGACGGCGCCAGTGACTTGGCAGTGCTGGGTAGGACTCTGAGGTGACCACCTGCCTAGCTTGTGAGACATGCACAAACAGGGCTGAGAAATACAGCTGTGTATGTGCACACGTGTCAGGACACATGCATGCATTTCCTAACCCTGTCTGCTGAGACCCTGGAGTTCATATATTAGTTAATAAATATATTTTTAAAAAAAAGAAGAAGAAGGAGGAGCCAGGGCTCCTGGGACAAATGGCTGACTCCCAGCCTGGGCAGAACAACGCCGGCTGGTGACGCTGCACCCCAGAGGAGGAACTAAAGAAGAGCAGGGCTATGTAGAGGACACAGGTGCCCCCTGAGGACCCGCCATGGCCAAAGTCAAGGGCATCCGGGAACACAAAAGCACAGGCACTGGGTTACAACCACAGGGCCAAATAAACACCCACATGCCCAAACTTCAACCAGAGAATGTATGGGAGGTAAACTCGGGGAAGGAAAGGGGCTCCGAGGAGGAGGAGGGCCCGGGCAGACCCAGAGATACACCAGTGATGGCTACAGTCCATGTGATATTTACTCATCACAGAAGGAGAAATGGTAAAACAGCCCAGGAACCTCGGAAGACTCCACCTTAATCAAGGGAAGACAAAACCACCAGCAATGGAACAGCCAGGAAGCATCGGTGCATAGGACACACAGCACCATGCTACGGGTGTCCTGCACACATATGCATATACACACACACACACACACACACACACCCCTCCTCACTGGGGAGTGAGCACTGCGCAGCGAGCACCAAGGCTACAGACCTGGCCCAGACTGCAGAGACTGAGAACCTGGGACAGGGCTGCAGGGGGTGGGTCCCACAGCAACCCCACACTAGAAGGAGGACTGGGCCAAGGGCTGGAGACACTGGGAGCGGGCAGGGCTCCGGCTTCCCATTGGCAGAGCACACACAGCACAGGCAGAGAGAGCGCACGGGGACTCGGCTGCTTTGGCAAGTTTTGTGTGAATCTAAAATTACTGTGGGTAACAGCTTGCTTAGCACAGTTTCAACACCATGGTTTAGCTCTGCATACCTCTACTTATTATAGTTTGCCAACTAAGAACTAGACCTGAGCACTCTGCAATGACTGTGCTAACAGTCCAGGAGAACCCTCTTCCGACAGTTTGGAGAGTGGGCGTATCTACCCGCCACATGCTGAGCAGAGCAGGGGCGTAAGGTAAAGCAGCAGGTCCCTTCCTTACTTTAGGTACCACATCGGGTCGGCGTCGCTCGTGACCTTCTCGTTGGCCTTCATGATCTTCTTTATCTGCCCGGAGAGCGGGACAAAGTTAGCAACAGGGCGCTGCCAGCAGCTCGCCCGGCCCTGCCCCAGTGCTGCGCTCACCTCCACGTTGATGAAGTAGTTAAAGGAGTCTATGTGCTGCTTCACAAGGCCCTTCACCTAAACACACAACGACAGCCAGGTCATCGAGGAGCTGACACACCGCGTCCCTCGCACAAACCAAAGGGGTCCATCACATTTTCCCCAAAAAGGTCGGTGACCTCCATGCTGTACAGAACTCCACTCCTGTGCCTCACTCCATGCTGCCACCATCGGCCTCACACTGCAGTACCCCCCTTCCCCAGCAACCTGACCTTTGCGGTGTCACGCACTAGGGTTTATATTCCTACACACTCTCCAATAAGCTAATGAATCTAAGCAGAGAAACACGGGCTGGGTGTGGGGCACAGGCCTGCAATCTCGGCACTCGGAGGCCAGGCCGAGGCAGGGTTTCCGCCTCCAGCTCTCTCACGCTGGGCTGCGGGCAGCAGCTCAGGGGTAGAGCACCCGCCTAGTATGCCAGAAGCTCCGGGTTCCAACCCCAGCGCCGCCCGCCACGGGAGGGAGGAAGGAAGGAAAGAAGGAAGGAAGCAAGGGAGGGAGGGTGACGGCAGAGCACACAGGGCGATGGCACTGCTGTGAACACTCCCATCTGGTTTCGCGCAGGCAGTTTCATTAACCTGAGGAGACAGCAGGGTGTCTCTAGCCACCCGAGAAGTGCCAGGCTGCTTTCCACCATGGCCAGCAGAGCACGGTCCCCTTGCTCATCGCTGGCTTCTCCGTTACAGCCACACTAGTAGATCCCAAGAGCTCTTGCCCCTCGCACAAGCTCTGTAAGGTGCAGCACAGCCCTCCTGCGGCACCGCACGGTGGACTCAGTGGCCGCTGACCAGCCCCCACCCGCTGCTGCAGGCGGCCCAGAGGGCACCTGAGCCTGTGGGAGCCTTCTCCAGCCCCACAGCACTGGCTGCCACCAGCTTTGGCTTGCTACCCCTGAAGGACGACCCACCCGCCAGCCCTAGTCTGCCAAAACCTGGCAAAGTACACAAGTCCGCAAAGTCGGCCAAAGATAAAAATTCCATCTTACAAAATCTATCTGTTGACTTTTACCCTGTGAAAAACAATTATTGGATGTTAAACGCTTACCTTTAAAAATGCTGGAAGCAGCCTCCATTTTTCCTGTGAAGCAACAATAAAAATTATCAGAACTCTGTGCCAGCATCGATGACATCCTCACAAGGAGTTATAGTCACACATGGAGACTCAGCCACAATGAATAGAAAAAGGTGGAGTACATCAGAACAATCTGAAACCATCACCACCCAAGGCAATGGTATACATATGCGCATGCAGATAACAGGCGCATACGGGAAATCTGTCAGTCCTCCTGATGACACAAGATGCCGAGCCCAGCCTGGGCCCCAGGCGTGGAAACCTGGACTTCCTTCAACTCTCACGGTTCTTCCTAAGTGGGTTTCTCAGGCATTCTTTGTTGCTGGGACAAAATACTCCACCCCTACAGCCTGACGGAGGGGCACCCGGCCTGGGCTCCAGGCAGGAGCCACACAGGGGAGGGCTAGAGAAACTCAAGCAACAAACACTCGGCCTGGAACAGGATCCTGGGTGGCCGGGACTGGAAACCAGGGAAAGGTCAGCAAACTGAGGGTAATTAAGGAGGATAATTAAGGCCATGTGAGGGCTGGGGCCACCCAAGAAGCACCGACAGAGGAAAGCTCCAAGAAATGAGACCAGTGAGACCAGCCCCGCATCCAGCAGCAGTGGGGTAGCGAGGTATGGCCAGGGGCAGAGAAAGAGCTTGCAGAAGTAGTCAGGCCAACCAGCCTATAAAGACAGAAATCAGACTGCACTGGGTGGGGAATAACTGTAAAGGGTCATATCAGCAGCCAGTGTGTCGGTGTGCCCTATAATCCCAGCACTTGGAAGGCTAAGGCAGGAGGCTCTCCACCAGGTCAAATCCAACCTGGCTACATAAGGAGTTCAAGGCCAGCCTGAACTGCATAGTGAGACGCTGTCTCCAAATAATGGGGGGGGGGGTCATACAAGAACTTTCTCAGTGATGGAAATGTCCCACAGCACACAGCAGGTGACAATCACTTGGGTAGATGCACGCACTTTGCTACATTTATTTCTTTGTTTGGAACTTGTCACTTTTGATCCTTATAAACCCCTCATCATCGTGAACTACAGTCAGCCCACTGTGCTGTCAACAGCAGAAGGCGTCACTTCTGTCTCTGCCATTTGTTTCTTCGGTGCCATCAGAGGTAGACCCGAGGGCCTTGTGACTAACCCAGGCTTTATTTTGCCCCAGGCAGCACTGGGGATTGAACCCAGGTCCTACACGCTGACTCCAGCCTGGTGCCCAGGTTTGGGGCTCCTCACCCAATTCCCTCTGCCCCACCACCCTCCTTGGAGTCCAGCAATCAACAGCACCTCCCCAAGCAGGGAGAAGGAGCCAGGAGCTCCAGGTCTGGCTGGCTCACTCACAGGTCTGACCCGAGTCCATCAGCAGGAAGCCGGGTCACTCACTCGGGCTCCTCCTGACCCCCTCCCTGGTGGTCCAGCCCAGCTGCTGCTCTCCTCAGGATGGCCGCCTGGGCATCCCACAGCTCCTCCTGTCCAGTCCCCCGCCACATTGCTCTTCTCTCCCTCTAGGCCTCTCAGCAGCTGCCTCGCAACAGCCTCCGCCCCACTGCCTCATAATTCCCCTGCACACACCGGCTGCTCACACCTCTCTCCTGCTGCCTCCTCGCTGCTGGAGGCAGGGAACAAGATCGGTACAACCCACGAGCAGCCAGGTGTGATGGCCCAAGCTGGTAATCCCAGCACTCAGGAGGCTGGGGCAGGATGATTGAGAAATCTGAGCCCAGCCTGGCCACTTAGTGACTTAGTGAGACCCTGTCTCAAAAAAAAAAAAAAAAAAAATTAAAAAGGGCTGGACATGTGGCTCATTTTGAAGGTTCTGGGTTCAATCCCCAATGCTGTCACAAAAAAAAGAAAAAGAAAAAGACCCCATAACTGATATACCAAAATAATAGCAGTACTATTTGTTTAACAAATAAATGATTAAATGGCTTCAAAACTTGTTTTTTCTTCTGCCAAAATACATGCTGTGACACAGGAAAAAATACTCTCAAAATGACCCAAGTAAAACTGAGCTCTTAGCTAAAAAAGTTACCGAGAAAACACTGCTTGGAAAGGTGAAGCAGAGAAACATTTTAATCTCTTATTTAAAGGGAAATGGCATTTTTCACTCAGAGAAAACAGGATTGCCTGAGAAAGACCCAACTAAAAAGAACTACAGGCCAATCTCCCTAATGAACATAGATGCAAAAATTCTCAATAAAATATTGGCAAACAGGATGCAGAAAATCATAAAGAAAATTATACACCATGACCAAGTGTGATTCATCCCAGGCATGCAGGGATGGTTCAACATACATAAATCAATAAATGTAATCCACCATATCAATAGAGCCAAAAGCAAGAATCACATGATCATTTCTATAGATGCAGAAAAAGCTTTTGATAAGATCCAACACCCATTCATAATAAGAACCTTACAGAGAATTGGAATAGATGGTCTTTACCTCAATATGATAAAGGCCATCTACAACAAACCAACAGCCAGTGTCATTAAATGGCCAAGAACTGAAAGCCTTTACCTTGAAATCAGGCACAAGACAAGGATGTCCCTTATCACCGCTCCTATTCAATGTAGTACTGGAAATACTAGCCAGAGCAATTAGACAAGAGAGAGAAATAAAAGGAGTAAAGATAGGAAAACAAGAAGTTAAATTATCATTATTTGCAGATGACATGATACTCTACATAGAAGACCCCCAAACCTCCATTGAAACTCTCCTAGATATAATAAATTCAGCAATGTAGCTGGATATAAAGTCAATACTCAAAAATCAATAGCATTCCTATACGCTAACAACAAAATCACCGAGAGAGAAATAAGAGAAGCCACACTCTTCACACTAGCATCCAAAAAAAATGAAATACTTAGGAATTAATCTAACGAAAGATGTAAAAGAGTTGTACAGGGAAAATTATAATACCCTGAAAAAGAAATTGAAGAGGACCTCAGAAAATGGAAAGACATCCCTTGTTCATGGATAGGAAGAATAAATATTGTGAAAATGGCCATTCTCCCAAAGTTGTTATACACATTCAATGCAACCCCAATGAAAATACCACTAACATACCTCATAGCTCTAGAGAAATCACTCCTAAAATTCATCTGGAACCAGAAGAGGCCTAGAATAGCAAAGGCAATTCTAAGCAGCAAAGCCAAGGCAGGAAGCATCACAATCCCTGATTTGAAGTTATACTACAAAGCTAAGAAATCTTTCTAATGCAGTACTGTTCAGATTAACCTGTTGGTTCAACCGTGAAATGATAGCATTTATTTCACAAAAATAAAACTGCACACAACTATCTGCTGAGGGAAGGGGGAAAAGTGCAAAATGAATACTCAGCTGCGAAATGAAGACAAGCTGGGCCTAGCGCCTATAACTCCAGCACTGGGGAGGCTCAGCAAGAGGATCACTGCAAGTTCAAGGCCAGGATGGGTGCTTAATGAGTTCAAGGTCAGCCTGAACCATACAGCAACACCCTGTCTCAAAAAATAAAAACTAAAACAAAGCAAAAAAGAACTGAAGACATAGCAGAGAATAACACAGCAGAATAACTACCAGTGTTAAAAGGGCAGTCAAGTATGATAATACATGTTTGTAATCCCTGCTACTCAGGAGGTTGAGGCAGGAGCATTCCTAATTCAAAACCAGCCTGGGCAACTTACTGACCATGTCTCAAAATTTCAAAAGTCAGTTAGGGTAGAGCATTCACTTAGCATGCACAAGGTCCTGGGGCCAATTCTCAGTATCACAAAAACAGTGAGGGAAAAAAATGGGTATGATGGCAGTGGGTAGAAAGGAGACCTATGCCTCCTAGGAGAATTAGGGAAGGCCATCCTAAAGAAGTCACATCACAGATATGTAGAATTTATTCTACAAGAGGAATGGGGGAAAACCCAGAAGAAACTGTGCAGAGTAGAAAAATCTCAAGGCAGCAAAGGCTGGAAAGTATGCGGGGGCCAGGCAGGGGCTTTCACTACCCTATGTGAAGGGGGCAGAGACCAAAGAGTCTACACAGGGAGCACCACAGCTCTCTCCCCGGCTAGGCTGACAGCTCTGGGCACAGAGCAGACAGTGGACTAGAACCAGAGAGTGAGTGCCAGGTGGCCTGGGAGACCACGAAGAGGCAACAGAGGGTCCTCGTTAGAAAGAAGCAGAAAGGAACTTTGGATCTGTGTGTATTTCGAAGGCAGGACCCCAAACATGGATGCAGAGGACCAGGAAAAGGAACTGTTGCTTCTTAATCAGAACTGTGGTTCTACTCTCCTCAGAGCTGGCAAAGTTCAGACCGGAAGTGTCCACCTTCTCTGCTGAGTTCCTCTGCTATTTGGAGAATCAGTCCAGCCAGCAGTTAAGAATGAAGGCTTTGGTGGAGTCTGACTGACCAAATCCAAATTCTAGCTACAACAGCCATTCACCAGCCTTTTAACACTGGACTAGTTCATTACTACGACCCTCCGGTCAAAAGAAAATGAAAAAGATGCTTACTTTAGAAGATTAAATGACAAAATGCATGTGATGGCTAAATAGCCCAACACAGAGTGGCATTTAAAGATGCTAACCCTTGATATTAGCCTTCAAAGGTAAAACCTAGCTGCCTGCATTGATCAGCGGCGCCCTGCAGGCGCTCAGACTGGATCTGATGAACTTCATGGGGCTGCAGACACTTGGGAGAAGGTTCTTATAATCCAGTCTCTCCTACTTAAATCTTTCAAAAGCATCTCAATGTTCTCAGGGCAAAGGTCCTCCTTCAGGTGTCTAACAAGACAGTTTATGACCAGGGCTTTCACCTACCCTCCATCTTTCACCTCCTCCTCTCTTTGCTTCACTCTAGGACTACCCAAGGTGTTTCAGTGCCTCAGGAGCATCCGATCGTGTCGCCGCGGCGTCCAACACCCCGTTCCTTCCACTCGAAACCCTCTGCCCTGGTCTTCTCCAACAATCCCTACATTTCCTTCCATGCCAACGCTAATCCCCAGGCTCAGACAGGATTTGTGTCTTTCCAGAAAAGGTATCAACAGCGGCACTTCTCTGGGCAGCTTACGATAGGCTAGATATTAATTTCTGAGAGCCTGATGAAGTTACAGGACGTCCTGGTCAGAAATTGGGAAATTTTGGGATAAATACCCAGGATGTTACATATGCCTGCAATACAAACATGGACTTCTGGTTAAATGGAGCGATTGCTGGCCTTTTCCCCGGCGATTGCTGCAGGACTTAAGAAAGTGGCTTAACCTCCCCGGACCTCGGAGTAGGAGTCCGAGAGGGACGATGTAACCCGTCCCCAGGGTGGGCGCGAAGGTCAGCCTCCGCCGTGCCCGCCTGAACAAGAAAAATGGCCCCACCCGGCCCCTGTATCCGCGGACAGCTTCTCCAGGACCCTTCCACGTGCACGCGGACACCGCAGCGCAAAAAGATTCACATGCGCCAGGATCTGGGCGTGCGCCGAAGCTCTGAGCATGCGCAGAAGGTGAGGCCCGCCCCTCTTCCCGATCCACGTTCTCCAGTCAATGCCTCCCCGGACGCCTAGCGGCCCTTCCTTCTGCTCCCGGCGCCCTAGCGCTCTCACCTCTACAGTGGAGATCGGCGCAGCTAGCTGCTCCGGGGTCAGGGTCCCAAACTCCTCTGCTAGCACGTCCATGCCGCCCACGACCAAGGAAGCAGCAGGGAGAACCTCCGCGTCTCCCTTCGCGGTCCTGAGCGAAGGGCAGCACGCCGGAGAGTGGTGTGCGGCAGCCTAAACTGTCCCCGCCGCGCGTGTGCACTGCAGGCGCGACGGGAAGGTTCCGCCTGCTTCCGGGCCTACCTTGCCCTGGGACCGGAAGTGGCCGAGTTAGGCAGGTGCGCCCCCTGGCGTAGAGCGCCCGAGTAACCCCCGGTCCGGCCATGAGTTTCCTGCGGTTTAGGGTTAGGGTTCTGGGGGCCCGGGGAAGCACAGCGGTGCGAATTTTAAAAGTAATCAGAAGGAGCCGGGCGTGGTGGCTCACGCCTGTAATCCCAGCATTCGGGAGGCTGAGGCAGGAGGATCGTTGAGAGTTGGAGACCAGCCTGCGCTATAAAGAGCTCAAGGCCTGCCTGAACTGCATAGAGACCCTGTCTCAAAAAAGTCAAAAAAAAAAAAAAAAAAAAAAGAATCGGAAGGAAAATGTGCACGGGGAGCCCGCACTAGGGGAACCCGCGAGGCACAGAATCATCAGTCAGCTCCAAAGTACACACGATGAGCGATGAGTGGAGAACGGACGCACGAGACTTCCAGAAGTCTAGGGATGGGCCGATTAAATGAGTGAGGCCGCTGCATGCCTGCAATGCCGGCAGTGGGAGGCTGAGGCAGGAGAATCGCCTTGAGTTCAAGGGCAGCCTGGAGTACATAGCGAGACCCTGTCTCAGCAACACAGTGAGGCAGTGGTTGTGATGGTCTCCGTCGTACTGTCAGAATAACCGTGGAGCGTGGGGAGGAGGAAGGCCTAGGAGGACAGCGCCCAGAGGAACTGAGGCGAACGCTGGGATGAAATCACTGGCACATGGAGCAGTTCCGCGGGAGAAGGGGACGTGTGAATCAGTCAGGGAATCCAACACCTAACGGCGGGATGGCCGCTTGGCCATTTGGAAGGGGGGTCCCCAGGGAAAGGTCCTGTATTGGTGAGGGGAAGGCGCAGGCCTGGACTCCCAGCCACGCGGGGGCCAGGCAGGGGGAGCGCAAGCTCCAGCCCCGTCTCCAGACAAACACACAGAACAGGCCGAGGTGTGGCACAGTGACAGAGCCCTTGCTTAGCGTGTCGCAGGCCATCTGTTCAATCCCAGTGCCCAGGGAAAAGTTCGATATGGATTAAACATTTCAACAGTAACAAACTCGTAAGAAAAGGATAGAGGTTTTGCAAATAATCGTAACACTGAGTTAGTGAAGGACTTCAGGGTGGTGACACAGAAACCATAAAGGATTTGATAACAGGATTCCAAGCATGGTATTATCCCATGGAGAGGTTTAAATTTTCTGAATGGATTGTTAAAAAGTCATGAAAAGTGGTGGTGATTCACAGCTGTAGGCCCAGTTCTGGGGGAGCTGAGGCAGCAGGACAGCAGGTCAAGGTGAGTCTGAGCAGTTTTGCACGAGTGTCTCAGAATAAGGCTGAAGCCGAGTGCAGTGGTGCACACCTGTGATCAGGCCACGTAGGGAGTTCAAAGCCAGCCTGAGCTACATAGTAAGATCTCGCCTCAGAATACCTAAAAAATAACAAAGAGGGAGCCCGGGATTCAAGGGGCTTTGTGTATCAAAGGCCCTGAATTCAAAGCCTGGTACCAAAACAAAACAAAAACACATGAGTAGAGCTCTTAAACAACACAAATTGGCAGCCAGGTATTATGCTACAAGCCTGTAATCTCAGCACTTGTGGAGGCTGAGGCAAAATTACAAATGCAAACCCAGCCTGGGCCATCTAGTGACTTAGCAAGATCCTGTGTCAAGAAAACTCACTAAAACCTAACACATACGGCTGAGGGTGCGGCCCAGTGCAGGGGCCCCGGTTTCACTCTCTATACCGAAAAGAAAGGCTGGAAAGTCGGCAGGAGACAAAGAATCGGTCCCCGGATTTAAAATGAATTCATACAAATCAGTGTGGGGGAGGGGCCCTCAAATCCTCTCGTAGGTAGCGTTTCAGTTCTGGAAGACACAGACGTCCTGAGATGGCCCGGAGTGTGGCAGAGCCGCGGTGCAGGATTTGATGGTGAGGAAACGCGCGCCTTTTTATTTATTTGTTTATTTTTGTGGCACTAAGGATTGAGCCTGGGGTCTCCATAAGGGGCTGAACTGCTCAGGCTGAGCTCAGATTTGTGACCCTCCTGCCTCAGCCTCCCCAGAGTGCTGAGATTAGAGGCCAGGGCCAGGTTTGGTTTAATGGTTAAAATGGAAGCTTTATGTGTATTTTACCACCATAAAAAGTTAACAGAATTTGTGAAGTTTCTTTTTAATGATTTTTCGCTATAAATGTGTGACAGCAGCGCCGAGCTCATCTAGTTTTCAAATTAGCTGCTAGGGTGTGCATGCGCACCTCTTCCTTAACGCTCCTGCCCCTGGATGTCCAAAGTAGGTGCAGGAGAAAAAATAAACAGCAGCCCCCGCCCTTGAAGTCCTCCCGCTGCTCCCAGGGACTGGACACATGCATGTGTGCCCAGCCCGGCAGGCACCCTGTGCAGGTCCTGCCGGACATGCTCCCGGAGGGGACTCGCAGCTGGCCAGGGCCCAGCATCAGAGTGCTCTGTGTCCTGCGGCCCGGCCCCCTCAGGGAGCATGAGGCCATCCTGGGGGCCCAGTGGGGAGACCAGGGCCTGTAATCGTGCGGCTCCACGGGGCGCTCGGGAGGGACGCGTGTGCTCGTTGACTCTGCACCCCTCAGCACAGGTTTGGGGGCGGAAACCTCAGGGCACCGCCCAGACCCTGCTCACCTCCCCGCCTTGCTCCCGGGCCCTCTGCGCTGCCAGTGCGGGGGACACGCCTGCAATGTTCTGTACCCACCGCACCCACCGGAAGAGTTGGTTGCCAGGCAACCCCTACCTGGCAGGGCCCCGCCTTTAACCCAGAGGTCTCTGCCCTGGCTCCTCCGCCTGGAGCCTGGGCGCGAGCCCCGCGTCCCTGCGCCCCGTGCCCGGCCTGCAGGGCCCCCTTCGTCCCCTTGGGCCTGCTCCAGTGAGCCCTTTGTGGTTTAGCCCAAGAAATACCTTGCTCGTGAAATAGATGGTGATTTGCTTCCCCCGAGCACCAATCCTGCTCACTTTATAATGGTCATTACAGTTTACTGTCACTACTCACAATTTTGCCCTTTCTACTTGATTATAAACTCAAGGACAGTGTCTCTCTAACCATCTATATGTCACAACTGGGATACGTCTTGGCACGTGGTAGGCGCTTAATAGGCGACTGTCAGCCGGATGAATGACTAAATGAATGAATGACGAAGGAGCGGCCTGATTTTGATGTCTGTGAGGTCCAGTGATCAGCCTAAGAGCCATTCCAGGACCGTGGCGGTCAACCACAGCACAAGCGCCGCGGCTTGGCGGTCACCGTTCCACAATGACTGCCACAAACCTTTCAGTAGCCACCCCGAGCTGCCCAAAGTTCCCAAGCAGAGATACTGAGCATCTTGAAATTTTCTTTAATATTTTAAAATTTAGTGCACACAATACATGTTTTAACCAGAAGATAAAAATGTGTGTATGGTATTTCACAAAGTTTACATTACAAAACAAGACCACATTAGGGAAAGAAACATCTAAAGTAGAAGTGAAAGTAAAAACTAAAACACGCTAAACATATGATTTAAAAATCCTGATACAGCGGGGGTTTTAGCTCAGCGGCACAAGCGCCTGCCTGGCAAGTGCAAGGTCGCAAGTTCAATCCCCAGTTCCAAAAAAAAAAAAACCTCATACGTGTAGTTTCCTAAATCCAGACTTGAGACATATTTTGCCACTTTAAAAAAAATCTGAATGCCCTTCATTTTAAACACACTTTTAAAACCCAATTTGCACACTGCTTTCCTGCGGCAGCCGCAGTGTAATCAGGTACATCAGTGAGTACCGCTGGGTCCTGAGCTGCTGCTAAAGACAACACCAACTGCCAAGCACACAGGTCACCCCGGACAGCGTCAGCAGAAGACCACACGGGTGTGCCTCGCTCCCGCCCCCCAGGATGCAGGCTGAGAGCCGGCCGGCCTGCGGGGTGCAGCCGGAGCCTTTAGCCCAGGCGGCGTGAGGGGCGAAGGGCTCTCCAGTGAACCCACACAGCTGCTCCTATGGACAGTACTGAGCATTTGGGGGAAGTATTGCAATTCACCATGTCCTGAGAACTTGGCAGGTCCTCCAAAATGCAAAGATGAGAATTTACCACCTGAAACAATGAAGTAGCACCGTTGTGGAGGTGGGAAGAAAAACTAGTGTACTCGTTTTAGTTCCTAATCACACTCCTCCACCAAGTGACCATGGTCCCCGGGTCCTTGAGAAACAAACAACCCCAAGTGTATTTTACGCAGCTAAAGCGCTTTCCAGACTGAGGGGCATCAGGCTACGATTCAACGCGCAGGAAGAGAGCAAAGAGTCCGCTTAGAGGAGCAAGGCAGTCACAGCAGGCTCAGGATTCGGGCTTTGCTTAGCACGAAAGGCGTTTGCAAGTTAGGTTACATGGTTAGGAAATCCAAGGTTTGATTGCTCGATTATTGCGTGTGTGTGTGTGTGTGTGTGTGCTTCAGTCTGGTTTTTTTTTTTTTTTTTTGGTAGCCCAGGCTGGCCTTGAACTCGAGGGGATCCTCCTGCCTCAGCCTCCTGCATGCTGGGATTACAGGCGTGGGCCATCACACCTGGCTGTCTTTGTTTTCTTTTCAGATGGGAACTTCATGGAGAACAGGATCTCATTTTACCGTGAACTTCTCTTCTTACAAGGAAACCAATTCAAACCAGCTGTGCCTTACATAGAAATATTAAAACCTCATCCAAACCTTACATGCAAGGGTGCTCACTAAGAGATCCCTGCAAACTCTGCTGCTTTTGAAAAACAGGTTATTTGTACAAAAGCAAAACCTTTAGAATACAAGTTTAGAGGGAAGGCATTTGTTTCTATGTTTCACTAAACAAGAGAAATTTTATCTAAATCTTATACATAGCATTAAAAATGTACTTCATAAACTTAACTTCTAAATAAATACTGATACTTGGTATTATAAAATAGGATTTGGTGCATTTATGGAACTTGAGGACTTACTATGTAAGTTTCTATTATATGTTAATAAAATAGAATTGTACATTTTAGATGCAGAGACACTTCCTTCACATCAATCCTGGGGTGGTTCTCACAACTTTCCTTTTCTTTCTTTCTTTCTTTCTTTCTTTCTTTCTTTTTTTTTTTTTTTTTTTTTTTTTTTTTTTTTTTTTTTTTTTTTTTTTTTTTTTTTTTGAGACGGGGGTCTCACTATGTAGTTCAGGCTGGCCTTGAACTCACTATGTAGCCCAGACTGGCTTCTAACTTGTGGCAATCCTCCTGCCTCAGCTTCCGAAATGCTGGGATTACAGGTGTTGCCAATAGGCCCAGCTTTCAGCTTCCAGCCTTTGAGGAGTTATACTCAACTTCAAAATCATTTCATGTGATTAGTAAGAAATGAGGAGAACAACTCCTTGCAGGCTTCAAGTATAAACCAAATACAAATGTTTAAGAAAACCCAAGTATTATGTAGGCAACGTAATTATAAATTCCTTTCAGTTTGTTAAAAATATCTGTTTTAAACCTGAAAATGATGTGCAAATGGAGTCTGTGCGACCTGGCACTGCCTGGGGCCCCTAACATTGCCACGGCCCCCTGACCTGAGCCTGCGCCAGGACAGTGCCGAGACCAGCCTGCGTCTGTGACGCCAGCACTGGAGTGACAGGGACGCCAGCTCTGGCCCGGCACCAGCCCCACTTCAGTTGGCCGGAAGCGGGCCGCCCGCCCCCTGGCTGGCCTCCTCCCCGAAGAGCAGCCTCCGAAGGATGCTGGCGTAGAATGGTCCATACACCTGCATGTTGAGGTTCACGATGTTCAAGTACTGAGTCCCCACTGCTTCCAGCTCCTCCCGAATGGCGGCCAGGCCCCCGGGGATGGGGGGCATGGACTTGGGGGGGCTGGGAAGGCCAAGGAGGCTTTTCATGTAGAGCTGGATTCGTTTATCTGAAGGAAAAAGTATTACAATACATGATGTTAAAAAGCAAACACAAGTCCTTAGAGCGAGCTGATTCCAAGGACAGTCCCAGTACCTCAGGCCTCGCCGCTCCTGTCCCCCCTCTCTGCCCACTTCCACCATGCTTGCTGGTGAGACCCCAATGCGGGGAGACGGGCTCTTCAAGCTGATCCCACCCCAGATCCACACACACCACCAGCCAATCCCCACATACCCACAAGAGCCAACGTTGGGATATTCAGGGCCACAACCCAAGCCACTGTCAACCACAGGTGCAAAAGAAAATCCACCAACACCAGAAAGATTCCCTGCCACACCCACAGGCTTACAAGGAGCAACAGATGGTTTGTTTTTAAAATGCCAGCATGTGGGGGATGCTTGTTACGCAGCAACGGCCGACTGAGAACCAACACAGAGCCCTAGTGAGGGACTCTCATCCTTAACAACTCAACACAGTGTTGTGTTGTCAGGTTCTGTGCCTGTGTGTCTGTATGTGTGTGGTGGTGTTTCTTTAAAAACAGAAGCCATGTAAAAATCAGAGAACTTCACACAGAAATCCAAGTCTTTGCTCTTTATGAGAAAACTAGAGATATGGCAAATCCAGGCAGTGGGGTCCAAACCATAAGCAAGGCGGCCGCACCGCTGGTTTCCTCGTGGTTGAAGCTCCTGCCTGTTGTCCTGCTGGGATGGGACGTGGCAGTCTTCCTGCCTGTAGCCACACTGCAGCATGGGCTGCTGCACACAGAGGCAGATCTGGCCTCGGGCACACAAGGGATCTACACAGCAGGCAACACGTAAGTAATTTTTACCTGGCTCGTATACACATGTGGGGAAAATCGTTTTCTAATTGTCTTGTTTTGTTTGTTGAGGCAGAGTCTCACTGTGTAGTGTAAGCTGGTCTTGAGCTCCCTGTGTAGCCCGGCTCTAATTACTTTTTCAAACTGGTGATAAACACAGTACAGCATATAATCCCTTTGCGAAGTAAACAGCACTCAAACCCGGTGTGGTAGTGCACACCTGTAATCCTAGCACTCTGGGAGGCTGAGGCAGGAGAATCGTAAATTTAGGCCAAGTGTCAGCAATTTAGCAACTGATCCTGTCTCAAAATTAAAACATGAAAACGAGGCTGAGGTGTAGCTTAGTGTGAAGGCCTGGGTCCAACCCGTGCTGTGGAGATGGGGTGACAGATGCCAGCACGTCACCGAGGAGTGCTGCAGACAGACGACGGACGGGCGGCAGGCCCAGACGGGAGGGAACCTGCGGCCTTGGACCTTTCTAAGGCCGAAGTCACCCTGTCCTCCTCTCTGCCTGCCCAGCTTCCGTCCACCACAGACCCAACCCAAATGCAGCCCCAAGGCCACCCTTTCAAAACTGTCACTGCACCAACTGTGCTTGTTTCTCCTGCGGGGTCCTGATTAGGCCGAGACTAAAAGGAGCCTGGAAACTGGTGTCTGCAAAGGCACTGCACGTCCTAGGCGTCTGGTGCCCAAACAGAGACCCGGAGCTGGCGTCCCCGGGTTGCCAGGGCAACCCCACCCTGCCTGAGGTAGACAAATGCTCTCACTCCCCACAGAGGTTGCCAGGGTTGGCCCGGGAGAGCTGAGTGGATTTGAAGCCACTTCCTGCCCAACTGCTTCTCCCTGTCCCTTGCACCTCCCCCATCTCAAGCAGGGACAGGAGGGACAGTGGGAGCCCTGTCCGAGCAGGCATCCAGCGCTGGGATGGGCTCGGTGGGACTGGCCACCCCATACCAGCTGGTGGTGACCCTGGCAAGTGTTACCTAGCCCTGAGTCCTGCATGCTCACCAATGCCCGGATGTAGGAGCTGTCCCCTGTGGGCTCAGCAGTGCGGGACACATGCTGGGTCCTCACGAGGCCAGCAGAGGGCGGGGACCTGCCAATAGGGGGCCCAGAGGAGTCTTACATCTCCACCTCCCAGCTCTGACCAGCGGGCTGCAGTTAAAGGCTGGCACAGGGTCTGTGTGTCACTGCTATCGGCTGTCTGTCCCTAGTGAGTAGCTGTGTCCCCTCACACCCGCAATGCTGTGTCCAGCGTGGCCGCTCTGCAGCAGTCAGGGGACACCTTGGGTGACTGAGCAGCCTGTGCAGCCTGGGTCCAGGTGATGAGGAGAAGGAGGAGGAAAAAGACCTCACCCTGGCTCCAGGCAGTGGCACAGGCTCAAACTCAGGTCCACCCTGAGGCCACTGAAGGCCAGCACAGGGTCCTTGTGAGTTCAGCGATGACTCAGCCTCCTGGTTTCTGCTTCACACACACACGGAAAGAAGTGGCTGGAGCAGAAGCCACTGTCACAAGAGTAGAGGCCAGTGAGGGACAGGTGGGCTGGGAGGAGGAGGTAAGGAAAGCGGAGGCTCCTATCACAGCCCCCCACACCTGGCCTTTTGCATCAACAAGTTTAGAATAGATTTGGCATCAGAGGTACATACAAGTCCTAAGCAAATCTGGGAACAGCCAGACCCAAGCCTCTCCCCGCAAGTCAGCACCATTCTCGGACCAGGGGGAGAGAGAACAGGGCCACACCAGCAACCAAGTCCAGTCTGGGAACCAGCACCACGTACGAGCTGCCACCAGACCAACCCCCTTCCAGCCGTGGCTTAGCACAAAAGAACCAATACACTCCCCACCCCACCCCACCCCACCCCACCCCAACAAGCGACAAGCTTATCCAGAGAAACACAGGGTGTGAGGGTAGCTATGGAGGTGAAGTGCAATCGGACGCCTGTGGTGCTCTGGTGTCCACTAACGTCGCAGGTCTAGGCCAGTGATCTGCTCATAGGCTCAGAGGATAGCGGCACACAGTGTGGCATCTAGCGCCATCTCCTTCTGACGGTTGTAACCATTGTTGATTCCCTGTGGTCGTTTTGAGGTCCTATATCATTTCCATTTTTTTGTTGGGTTGGGTTTTATGCTCTTTTGTTTTGATGGCAGGAGCAGCTATTTCAAGGATGGCAAGAAATATTATGGTAGCGATTCTGGATTTGCTCTTGGCTTGTTTTGAAATTATTTATTGCATTCATTGTTTTTGTTTTATTGTTTGTGTTCTATTCTGTTCTGTTTGATTTTTACTATTCCAAAGTTATCTGCAGCTATTCTGATGACATCAAGAGGCACTATGGTAACTACCGTTGATTTCATAATGTTCTGGAGTCCTGGGTCTCTCACACTGGTTTGTTTTGATTGGGTTTATTCTGTTTTATCCTCTTTAAAAAAAAAAAAAAAAGCGTGTCCTTAAGCGACAGTCTCTGTTTTTCCAACCTGCTGACACAGTGTGACACCGAGCACCATCAGGGACAGAAAGCAGGCCAACCCCAGCCCCTGGGCCCCAGCCCGGACCACACAGGGGCCTGGGGCCCTGCTCTCACTCCCTGCAGACCCCGCCCTGCTCTCTGAGGGGCGCTGGCCCAGGGTCTCCCGGTGACTGGCGTGCGGTGTCACCTACTTCCCGAGGACCCTTGGCTGGGGAGTTGGAGACCACAGGCTCAAGGTCACCCTGGCATCTGTGACAGACATACACCCCCGCGGGAGGAGGCAGGAAGCCCAGGCCTTTGGCAGTGCTAACGTCTATCCCGACTGCTAACCTCTGGCCTCCCAGACCCGGTGCAGGCTGAGGGTCCGTCACCCCGGCCTGGCATCTGAAGTGTTTCCACTGCAGGGTTTCTCTTTTTTTGGGAACATTTACATAAACTTCACCAGTTGAGCATCCCTCACCTGAAAACTAAATTCCAAAATGCTCCAACACTCAAAACTTTTAGTCATGTGTTTAAGACTAAAACATGATTGACATTTAACATTAGTTATAAAACCAGCAAATGAGAGCCAGGCATGGCAGCTCATTCCTGTAATACCAGCGCTCAGGAGGCTGAGGCAGGAGGATCGTTACAAGTTGGAGACCATCTTGGGCTACAAAAAGTGAGCCCAAGGTCAGCCTGAGCTGCACAGCGAGACCCTGTCCCCAAATGACTAAATAAATAAATGAATAAATACAAGCAGCAAGTTAGAGCGAACCGGATGGAAGCAGAAGCCAGAGAACAGGAGGACTCACCAACCAAGGACCGGACAGGGTGGCGCTCATCTCGGAGGCTTGAGCACTGCCCCATGAGGTTCGCCTGCACCTCCGCAGCCAGAGCCGGGAACCCCCTCTCCGCCAGCGCCTTGTTCACTTCTGTGCACGCCTGGCTGCCGATGGAGAGCAGTGCTTCCTGCAGGTTAAAAGTCCTGCAAAACAGCGCACGGCAGCCCGTGGGAAAGAGCTCTTGTTCTTTGGCTCTGGTTTTGCTTCTAAACATACCAACTTATTTGGTATATCGACCGACTTTCTCTTCCGCCAACAGTAATTACTTCTATTAGAATAAATTTAGAAAATAGTAACTGTCCCCGAGTGCCAGGTGTCACATGGAACAGAACTTAAACTGCTCAAAACTGCACAGCAGTGCAGGCCCAGGCGGAAGGACTCAGGTCTGCAAGATAAGTCTGCAAGCTTGGTGCAGGGGCAGCACTGTGGCCAGTGAGGGTTAGCTGAGGTTTGCTGAAAACAAGTCTGCAACCCCATCGACATGTGGGTCACCAGAATGGACAGAAAATTCCAAGATACTGTTAGTCTGAAGTGATCTACTCCTACATTTTTATCTTAATGCACTTGGGGAATGAAGTAGAATGACTCAGTCTTGTCTCCTTGAGCAGAGGGTCCCCGGCGCAGAGAGATGACAAGACCTGAGCGAGGGCTCCAGGGACACGGAGGGGCTGACTGACCACGAGAGCCGGCCGGGAGAGGGGCAGGTGGGGCACAGCTTTCGCTGGTTCTTTCCAGCTGTGCAGCCCACGGCAAACTCTAGTCTTGCTCTGAACTTCAGCTCAAAATGAGCCTTGGGATTTCTGTTGGTTTGTGTTTGACTGAGACAGGGCCTCCCTGTTTAGTCCAGGCTGGTCTTGAACTCAAGGTGGTTCTGCCTCCTCAGCCTCCTGAGTGCTGTGATTACAGGCATGTGTCACCATGCCTGGCTCCTGTTCTAAAATTTTATCAAATAACCTCTGTGCTGGCTGAGTCATGGGTGGGAAGGCAGGTGCCTGTCCCTTCCCTGGGAGGCACAGAGAACACAGCTCTGCAACAGCTCAAAGGCAAACCAGCAGGCACCGCTGACCCCCATGAGCCCCAGGGGAACATGCGCTGGCCCAGCCGGCACGTTCTGGCCTGCACAGATTTCAGGGGGCGACCTAAACCCTGAAGCTAGGCGGGACCCTAGCACGCAGGGGAGGGTGAGGCCACAGCAACAGCAAAGCCTGCCCTAGACTATGTCCCGTGTCTGAAGGTCTCGGCTGTCCCCGCGCCTCAAGACTTCCCTGCCAGCAAAAATCGCACTGCAGGAAAATGAGGCCACGGGACAAATGAGCTGGAAAGCCTCTGAGATAGAGCAAGGTTTCTTTGTTTGTTTGATTGTTTTTTGTCTTTTTGAGACAGGGTCTCACTATACAGTTCAGGCTGCCTTGAGCTCACTGTGTAGCCCAGGCTGGTCTCGAACTCACAGTAATTTTCCTGCATCAGCCTCCTGAGTGCTGCGATTACAGGCGTGAGCCACCACACCTGGCTTGGGATAGTACAATTCTAAACACTAGGCTGGGTGTGTTTCTGGGCTTTATTTTTTCCACAGTTCTGTCAAAGAGATTTTTTTTTAGACAGGTGGGCCATGAACTCCTGGTGATCCTCCTGCCTCAGCCTCCTGAGTGCCAGGATTACAGGCGTGAGCCACCAGACCTGGCTGTCACAGTCCGTGCATCCACACCCGTCACGGGTGGGAGCTCTACACTCATCCTGGAGCTTGTTATGGAAAACACCTCCCCCTTTCTAAACCTTCAGAGGTATTGGGAATATTCCAGAAAAGGGAGATGCAAGGTGAGTGTCCTCTCCCTGGTGTCCAGATGTCCCAGGTCACTCTGGCTGGGTGGGACACTCGGGGGGGGGGGGTACTAACACGCACACTTGCACACTTACTCGCGGTGCAAGCCTTCGAGCAGAGCGGCGGCGCCCCTCTGCAGCCTGCGCTCCAGCCCCGGCAGGCTCTCGGCCACAGCGCCCAGCGTGCCGCTGGTAATGAGAGACAGGCAGGCCAGCATCTTCAGCCGGCGCAGCTTCTCCGCCAGTTCCCGGAGCCGTGCTCCATCTGTCACCAGCGTCTGGCGTGTTTATAAACACAGAAAGGGAAGCGCGACACCATGAGAACCTGGAATGAGCAGCCTGGCAACCCAAGCTCCCGTTTTCGTGGCCTCCAGGAGACCTCAGGCAACAGGGAGCTTGCGCATAGACTCGCTGGGGCGGGGCGGAGAGGGGCGCTCACCTCTGGCAAGTCCCTCTTCCGGAAATCCCAGTCCAGCAGCTTCAGGTAGCTGCTACTCAGCACCAGCCGAGGGCTCAGGCTCTGCTTTTCGGCCCCCGGAGTCGCAGAAAGCACCTCTTCCTGCACGGACTCGCGGATCCACTCTGTTGTCTGGTCCAGCGCGTCTAAGGGTGAGAGGGCCACATGTCAGTCCCAGAGTAGCCGGGACCGCATTTCGCCTCCTCGCGCCAGGTGCCACACTGGTGCTGGGCTCCAGGGATGGATGGGACCCAGCCACTCCCTGCCAGGGTGCAGAGCCAGCCTGCGAAGTGACAATCCAGGATCCTGGGCCATCCCCTCACCCCGGGGGGCTCTCATGTCACCCCTAGGTGGTCCTTCCGTCCCCATCCTGACCATGTCAGTGACCCCACTGTAAGACCTTCAGGTAGACTCCAGCACTGTGTGACTGCACTGCGGGCGAGCAAACCCCAATGAAAGCATCAGCTGGGACGGAGCAAGGTTCTCCCCTGCAGGTAAGCAGCTGGGAGCCCCTGCATTTAACGACAGGAGCCTGGTGGCTCTGCCACCTCACTCATCGGGGTGCCTGGGCAGGGCACTCACCATCCCCTCTGCTGCCACAGCTGTAGACGACTCCAGCACCCCCTCCCGCAGCTGTGGTAGGGACCCCACACACTCCCACAGGAGGAGCACCTGGCCCCACCCCGTCACGAGGAACCGTCCAGGACATAAGCGGTCTCGAAGCAGCCCATTTAACGCCTCAAGCACCTTTGCTTCCACTCGGGTCCATTTCAGTGCCTGATGCTCAGGAGGTCCAGATGGACACAACAGCTGCCTCACCCGGAAGCTGCTGAGTGGGGGTAGGGGCGCAACCTGGGGGTGCTTGGGGGTGCCTGTTATCTAAACAATCCTTAGCCTGCTAGTGCGAGGGAGGAGAATCCTGGCCCATCCCATGGAAGCCAGGTGTGTGAGAAGTGGCGTCACCTGGAAGACACGTGAGGCCTGAGAGCCCTGGTGACCCACGTGGCCCCAGCACCTGGCCAGGGCTGTGGGGAGTGAGGGAGGAGTCACCGTGCTGGGGTCCCGAGGTGACAGTGTCCAGTTAGGGTTTCCTTCACTGTCAGCAAGAGTGTTTATCAAGTTTGGCTCTTCTGCATGAAAAGCAGGCGCCACAGAGGCCTGGGGTTCCTTTGCAGGGTGGGGGGCGGTTACCAGGGACCAAGTGCAGGACCTCGAGCTTGCCTGGCAGGTGCTCGTGCCGTCTGCTCAATCCTCAGCCCCCGAGTTCCTTTCCAAGCATAAGGCACTTTCGTATCCCCATAAGATTACTGTTACTGTTAATAACACAGACGGCACAGCTGCGGCCGCAGGGTGCTGCTGGACCTATCCTGTCCCTCTCCTGAGACCAGGCAACACCCCGGGGGGCCTGAGTCCTGAGGCTGAGATAAGAGCCCGGCCTGGGAGTCCCCAAATCATAATCCAGCACGCAGGCATCCCGGCTCCCGCGAGCCCCGCCCGGGCCCATCCCGTCCCGCGGAAGCCAGATGCCTCCCCTGCGCTCACCAAAGGTCCACGTGCGTCCACCGCTCACCACACATCCCATGACAGTGGCGTGAACTACCGAAGGGCACGCGTGACAGGTGAGCTGACAGGACCTTACGCTGTCGCCTAGTTAAACTCTGCTGCTCTTTCCTTCCCATGCAGGCCACGTCCCAGTCTTTGTCTGTCACACACAAGAAGCCAGGAATCCACCCAGGACCCCAACAGCCATGGCTCCTAACAGTTACTGTGGGCAGAATCACCTAAACCTCAGCTGTCTCTGTTGACAGAAACCGCACCCCGCAGACCGCTCCACAGGGCGCCCCCTAGGCGCTGACCCCGCAGGTGGAGACCACCCCTCCAGCTAATGCAAAACAGACAGGAAGGGAGGTGCACGCCCCCCACCACCCCACCAGCTACAGAGACACCCTGGAAACCCACTGGGGCCGGGGGCCAACACCACCAACTCCCTGGTGTCCGGAAGCCCACATTCTCCCGGGGCGCAGAGATGCCTTTTTATCCCTTGTGAATCGGACTCATTCCAACCCCGACTTTCGAGGGGAGTCTCAGCCTTGGTGAGTGTGGCTGGAGGACGTGGGCTGTGGGGCTCTGAGCTGTGCGTTACAGCACGGTTAGCGGCACCCCCGGGGCGCTAACGCCAGCAGCACACCCTGTCCGGGTCCCCAGCAGGCTGCGACAGCCAAGTGTCTCTAGATGGGGCTCAGATCCACTGGGTAGGGGGGCAAAGTCACCCCAGATGAGAACTGACTCAGATGACACATTTATTTTTGATGGCAAGTTCTTGCTCCATGCTGCAGTTTAATGTCTCCTCCACCATGGACATAGCAGGCCCAGGCTCGGGGTTCGTCTTCTGGTAAAACTCACTCCTTTTCCCACAGACGTAGTTCTGAGGCTCCCGCCGTAACCTGGTGGCTTTGGTGGAATGGACAAGATAGGAACTGCTGGGAAAGGCAGGCTGAACACAGGTGCAGACCGTTCCAGAATGACTGCAGTTCTGCAGAGCAAGCACTCCGCTCCGGCAGGGCGCTCCGTGAGGGAGCTGTTTGCAACAGTGCAGCCGCCTCGCCCCCGAATTTCCCCACTGCTTCTCCCCGGGTTGTTCTTGGTCTGCGAGTTCTGTTTATGAAGATGTGTGAGACCCGTGGCCTTTCCTCGAGGACATCCAGCCAAGAGACGGACATCGTTGCGGCCGTGGGGACGAGGAGGGGACGAGCAGCCACACTGCAGGTCTGATCACCTGCAGCTGACACCTGCAGCCCATGTAGTTGTCCCGGGCAAAAGCAAGCATGTGGCTCAGTGGCTCTCAGCTCTGACCGACTTCAAAATCGCCCTGGGAGCTTTGAAAAAGAAAAGGCTCCCAGGCACAGGTCCTAGAGGTGCGGATTTCCTGAGCTGAGGTGCGCCCCGGTGTCTGCGCTTGGGTGCCGCAGGATGCGAAGGCAGGAAAGCGTGTGACACCTCAGCCTTCTCTCCAGGGCCTCAGGCCCTTCTCGACCACTCCACACAGCCCCAGGCGCAAGGCCAGCCCAGGAGGCACTGCCACCTTCACTGCCTATGAGGACAGGTGCCTCACCAAGCACCTGGGATCACAGCAGGTGACACAAGGTGCGGCCAGGGACAGAAACGCGGGAACGGACCTCAGAGCTGGTACAGCAGAATCTCTGCGCGCGCCGAGGTTCTCTGGAAAGACGCGGCTCCCAGGCACCGAGTCTGCTGTCTTCCTTCCTTTCTCTCCACACTGGTTTTCTTTGAGAAGCCGGTGACCCGCAGCCCAGGCTCCACCTCCACGACTGGGGGTTGGCCAGGTGGGTCCTGCGCCCACCAGAATGTCCAGGGACACCTTTGCCGTCCCTGGGCCGGAGCTGGGCTCTCCCCTGCTTTCCCTGCCCGATGCCTGTCCTGGCTCACAGCCTCCGTCTCCCCCTCGGACGCTGGGACCTGCCCCGACTTCCTTTCCTGGGCAGAGCCGGCTCCAAGGCTGCAGTGTGACCCAGCTCACAGCTTGCACAGCGCAAAGCCGGGAAACCCAGAGCAAGGAGCGGAAGCCACAGCCCGGGTCGGCCGGGGAGGCCGCCGTGCGGTCCTGGCAGCTCCTCTCATCGGGGAGCGCCCCGGCTCTGAGTGGGTCCTTGCTTGGCACCAGGTCCTCCCGGTTAAAATGTTCCTGTCGCCACGCTGGGTGAGGTGACGCGTGCCTGTAACCCCAGCACTCAGGAGGCTGAGGCAGGAGGCGTGTGCAAATTTGAGCCCAACTTGGGCTATTTGGTGAGTTCAAGGCCAGCCTGAACTGCATAGTGAGACCCTGTCTAAAAGGTTCTCATCACCTTGCGTGTTGGAACTGGATTTATTTCTGAAAAACGTTATTTCTGTCCCAGGGTATTTTTAAAAGAATAACATGAAATAAAGTTCATAAGAACATCTCCTCAGATATATTATCGAAATAAATACTACCTTTTCTTTCCAGGCAGCCTACAAATTACTTCCGGATCCTCTTCCACACTGAGGGGCAGCCCGTTCCTCTTTTGGGGGAATCTGGCTTGGGATTCAATGCGGTATTTAGGGAGGACACAGTCATGGCCACAGGCCTTTGTGCAGGACCACCTGGATGGCTCTCCCTGAACAAAGAGCAGCTGTCTCCACCACGGCCAAGCCTGGCCCTGTCCCCGGTGCCGATGTGCGCACAGCTGGCCGGGCCATTTCCTCCTCCCTTCAGTCCGCCCCAAGCAGTGGAAATTGGGCTGGCCGGGGCGCTGACGCGTAATCTTTGCAGCAAGGCGACTGTTTCCTCACCTGTGACCCTCAAAACCTGCTGAGCCAGGCGGGGTGAAGAGCCTCCACTTCAGGCTGTTACCTGGGCTGGAGCCTCGAGATCAGAGGCTGTGACCTCCCAGGGCAGAAAAGTCTGCACATCCGCTATCTCGGGTGCGTCATGCAGTGGCTCCTCGTGCACACTGCAGAGGTGACCTTGGGCCTCCTACACAGCCCAGCCCCAGCACCCCCACCTATCTCCTGCCATTCTCAGTCACTCACCCTGGGCCACTGCCCCTCCACAAACAAAATCCGAGTTAGGCCCCGGGTCAGGGCCTCTGTCCACTGAACCTTTATCTGAGCCAGACTCAGGGCCCCTCGGCTCCCTATAATTATGCCTCGGTGTCATTATTTTTGCATAGGCTGTGCTGGAAGTGGAACCTTGGGACTAACTCACTAGAGTTCCGGTAACGTTCCACAGGGTTACAAACCTAAACTTCCAGGGCTGCGACGAGGATGGGAAGGGATCTCTATCGCCTTCCTGAGTGTGTTCTCCATAAAACAATGAGGGCCGGGCGTGACGGTGTGCACCTGTGATCCTAGCAGTCAGGAGGCTGAGGCAGGAGGATCACCTCAAGTTCAAGGCCAGCTCGGGCTACATCCTGAGTTCATGACCAACCTGAATTATACAGTGAGACCTCAAACAAACAATATACATACATATATATATACACATATATAAAATCTCCCCTTAAGAGACCTTTTATATATATATATATATATATACCTCAAACAAACTACACATAAAGTCTCCTCTTACGCAAAATAAAATACTTTCCTATAAGCAAGTCAGAAATCCAGGGTGCTTCTTTGTATTAACTTTCCAAAAAGTTATAAATAAATATGTAAAAAGGTACACACAAAAGTCCCACCATCCTTTGTGCTTCTGAGTGGTACCGCAAGGCTCTTATTTTGATGTTTGGGCCCAGGGCCGACTTGGAGCAGAGGACAGGGGGTCAGCATCACCGGCTGCCCCCGGCTGCGGCTCTGCCCTCGGATCTCCCGCCGGCCCCGAGGGCCTCGGTGCACAGCTGGGTCCGCTCTGCTTCACATCTCTAGGACTCGCTGCCGAGCCGAGTCAGGGGAGCGGTGCGGATGGGTTACAGGTCACGGACGCTGGTTTTCGGCACAGAGAGGGACAGGATTATAACTCTACCGTACGGAACTGGGGAACTGGCCGAGACTGCAAGCTATCTTCTCCTCCTTCTCCTCCTCCTTCTTCGAGACAGGGGCTCACTTGGTGTGTGGACCGGCTTTGAACTCACTATGCAGCCCCAGTTTACCTCGAACTTGAAGTGACCCTCCTGCCTCAGCCTCCAGAGTGCTGGAATTACAGGCTTGCACCTCCGTGCCCGACTAAAGCTCTCTTATTTCTAGATCCAGGCACATAGGCATGCATGTGTATGTACACACACGCACATACAAACCCATCGCAGAGCCTCAGGAAATCCTATGGACACATAGTTACTGTGTTCGGGCTCTGGAGTCAGGTTCTGAGCAGGGCTCCGCGTCTGCTGGTCCCTCCTCCCCGCGCTTGGCCTCGGAGTCCGAGTCACAGGAAGGTACTGGAGGCATGAGGCCGCCTGTCCCCTGGCCAGCAGGCTCCTCAGCTGCAGGCCCTCTGCAGCCAGCCTCGCTCCAGGAGAGGCAGCAAGCATAGCACTGCAGGGGCTTCAGGATGGGCACAGGTCCGGGTGAGCCAGGCTCCGCCACCTCACTGCAGTCACCCAGCACAAGCGCCCCACCCCGCATCCTCCCTCGAGAACGGTGCCCACAGTGCCAAGCTGCCAGGCGGCATGAGGCCTGATGGGCTCACCCACCCACTCCCACTCAGAATACAGTGCTGTCCCCAATCATTCTCCCTGCGTCCCCAGCCAAAGCCACTCTCAGAGGTGAGGTCCCAGCCAGCCCTCCTGGGCCTCCCCACCCTCAAGCAGCACAGGCCTGCCACGTCCAGGTGACCCTGGAGCTGTCCCATGTGGACCATCGTGACAGCAGAGCCCAGCCATAGCAGTGGGGCACTGGCCTGATCACCTCACCAGCCTCAGACAGAGGGCAAGGGGACCCTGCAGGAACTGCTGCCCGGGGTCACCACGAGCAGGTCCCAGCCACCAGCCATCGAGCAACATGGGACTCCACTCCCTCAGCAGTCCAGGGAGCAGACAAACAGGCCTGTCCTGCGGCGTAACAGGGATGTGCGGACTCAGTGAGGGTCCACCGCCTCTTCCCCGGTCCTCGCCGGCTCCCTGCAGTGTCCTCAAGGCCACTGCACTGCTCCCATCCCGGTCATCCCAAGCCGTGGCCATGCTGCAGACACAAAAGACCGAACCCCGCCACGCCTGTTTCCTCACCCATGCGATGGGGCAATGAATATCTACAGGAGTCACGGAGATCGAGCCAGTTAATGTGGGTGACATGCTTAGAAGTGCTGATGGCTATGAGACCCTGGCTTCAGACTCTGCAAACACACTGGTGACCCCCACGTGTGTCTGTGGTCCCCATTACCACTGGGCCTGTGTCTCTGATTCCTAAATATCAGTGTCACACGAGATCTCAGATATCCAAAGCTGAACTCTTGATTCCACGCCGCCCCCTAACTTTCTCCGCCTCCACTCCCCAGATGGCTGGAACGGGTCACCCTCAGTCCGCCACCCCCCTGCCGACCTCGGGCCGGTCTTACTACTGCTCCTTCACGACCGCACTGTGCACAAGCCTCTCTGGCCGCAACCATCCGGAACAGCAGCCCGTTTCTTGTCCAAGTAACGCCGACACTGCCTAGCTGCCGCCTGTGCTTTGCTCTTTGCCCTCACACAATCTGTTCCCTAAGCGGGAGCCGGAGCATTCTTCATAGCCCGAAAGAAACCGAGACACCACGGGAAACGTTAAAGGGGACAGTACTTTCACCCAACTCCACCACGGACGCGCTGTCTACCATACTCACTGGGAGTCTCCTCCAGGATTTCCTGGAACTTGGTTCTCTCATATTCTACCAACTGGCGCTGCAGGTGTGGTCGAAGAGTCTGAATTGTAAAGTTGGCCATATCCATGATCATGAGGTCCAGCACATGGAATATCTGTCTAAAATGTTTAGAATTAAAATGATTAGCGAGGCGGAGAAAAAGCCAAGCTGAAAAATTCATCATCTGTTATCTCCGTGTTACAGGGCGGGAAAGACAAGCAATTCCCAAAATGCTCCTGGAATGGCAGTTATTACTCGGCAAGGCCGCACTCAGTATTTCAGATGCTTCCTCTGTTTACTAGGGTGGACACGGACACCCTTGCCCACCCGTGGGAGCCAGTGATACCCGACAATCACGGAGGGGCATTGCCAACAAATCTTAACGACGACAGAAAAAAAGCAAGGTGATAGAAGGAATTTTTATTCGAAAGCCCCAGAAATTCTAAGGAGCCTGAACACAGTGGATCTGGTCTATTCCTAAGGAAATGGGAAGAGTATCACCTCAGTCTGCAGCCTAGGCCGCTGGCAAACTCACCGTGGCCCTCCTGCCTCAGCCTCCCGTCTAGCTCTGGATGAATTCTGAGACGCAGCAGCGCTCACCTCAGCACCTCCACAACGTTGCCAGTGGCCTTCAGCTCCCTGACGTCGTCGTCCCGCACGGGTGCACAAAGCTTGCCCATCACGCCGATGACGTAGGTGGCCAGGCCTTGCACGTCCACGGCGCCGTGCTCAGCCTGCTGCCTGATGAGGTCCACATCCAGCACCTCACAGATCTGGGTGCGGAGCCGGTTCCCCCCGGGAGTGAGGAAAGAGAGGAGAATCTGCAGAGGGCGGGGAAGCAAAACGGCAGCACCGTCACAGGGGCCCAGGGGGCCCTGTCCCAGGCTCCCGCCCACCTGAGGGACACCCCAGCTCTGCCCGGCACCTCCACACTCCAGGGTGCAGGGAGAAACCCCCTGGCTAGTGCTGTGCTCGGCACCACGGGACAGGCAGCTGCTTGGTGAGGAGCCCAAGACTGCGTGGGGGTGTCTGTCTCTCCAGTTCCCTGCCGTGACTCCGCACCCCCATCCCCTCCCGGGAGCCCTGGGGACGGAGCCTGCGGGAGGTGACAGTCACACGGCGGGGTCGCCCTCATGCCCTTGTGGAAGGGCCCGGGACAGCTGCAGGGCCTTCTCAGCCGCCATCTGCACAGCCCAGCACAGGGCCGTCAGGCCTGCTGTTCACAAGCCCCAGTCCCCGGGTCAGCAGCCCGAGGGACACAGACTCTGACGCACACGGATGCACTTGCCTCTCGGATCTCCTCAAACAGCCTGATGGCATGCTCGTACTCGGGGGGCTCCGCCTTCAACTCGGACTCCAGGACGTCCCAGAAGGCCTGGTGCACGATGCTCTTCACGCGCCGAGCCAGGCTGCACAGGGAACGAGGGGACCTTTCAAACCGAGCCTCACCTGCCCTGAGCCCAAAGGACGAGCACTCGCTGCAGAAATCTTAGCAAATGCACAGAACACAGAGGAGAGCTGGGGAGGTGGTGCTGTAATCCAGCACTCTGGGAGGCTGAGGCAGGAGGATCACAAGTACCAGGCTGGATGACACAGCAACTCACTGAGACCCAGTCTCAAAATAAAATACAAAAAGGGCTGGGGGGAGGCAGCTCAGTGGGAAGGTCCTGGGCTCCATCCCTAGTAACACAGAAGCTAACTTAGAGGACAAACACCCCACATACCCCACACACCCACCCTCCTTCCATTACTAAGCTTCTGACATAGCTTCCTGCTCAGCGCATGTTTCCAACACAGCTCTGCCCTGGATTTCAGGGAGGAGAGGGCGGAGGCAGGTGCACTTTCCTCAGTGCTGAAGTTCTGTGGCCAAAACATAACCAGGGACCCGGCAGCGCTGAGCACCAGCTGGCCTTGGTGACAACCTGCCACTGAGTGGGGGGCGCTGCAGGGGTGGGTGGCCCTGCGGCCTGGCCCCTCACACTGGGAAGCACAGCCCTACTGAGCCCCGACACCGGGCTGAGACGGTTTAGGAAACCACGGCCCCCTGCACCCCAGCTCTGCAGTGTGACAGGCCCCCCTGGCAGGGCATGGTTCCATCTGTGGTTCCCGCCACAGGCCTGGCTCAGCGGGACACTCGCTTAAACTTGCGATCCTCCCGCCTCAGCCTCTCGAGTGCTGGGATGGCAAGCTCAGGCCACCACATCCCCTCGACTTCTTTTACGAACAGTGTCGAGGGCCCTAACTCTGCGCTCTGCCCTGGCTCACACCCTTGACTCTCGGGAGGGAGGGAAGGGAGCAGCTCGAGGTCCCCCAGTGTCAGAGCGCTCATGGCAGGAGCACGTGTCCCATGTGAGTCGCAATCCCAGCTGGGCAGGGATCTGAATCTGGGTCTGTCTGATCCCAAAGCACCCTCACTCTGGCCTCTGCTTGCAACTTTGAAATCTAAAGTACAGACAGCCCATGCTGTCTTCTCCTTACTTCAAAAGTACTCATCTTAACTTTAAATTTTCATTTTTATTAGTCAGTTCACGGAACCTCCAGTGCGGGTGGCTCTTGGTGCAGGCGCCAGGGATACCGCGGTAAAAAAGACAGATTCTGCCAAGGAAGAGCCATAGGGAGGTGCAGGCGCAGGCACCCGACCCAGCTCAGCTCAGCGGGGAGCCCGGGGGGAAGCAGCCGCCCAGGGAGGTCTGGGGAAACCACAGGGGACAGAGCCCCCAGGCTGCCCGAGCTTGGAGCAGCCCGGAGCAGGGAAGGGAAACAGGGCCTCCCAGGCACCGCCAGCTCCAGGGCTGGAAAACCAGGGAAAGGCTTCGGGAGGAAATGATAGACCCCATCACCCTTTAGGGAGACCCTTTCGGGGACCTGTGGATGGGGCGGGGCTGAGTAGGGACGGTGGCCAGGAGGGATCAAAAGGGTCCAGAGCAGAGGTGCGGAGGCCCTGCACTGGGAACTGCAGCAGAGCTGTAATAAAGTCAGATATGGCCACTTCAGCCGGCAGTCTCAGAAACAGAAACAGGCGTGAACATCCCCAGGAAGACGTGCTCCACATTTTGGATTTTTTTATTTGTTTGCTTTTCTGTTTGTTTCTGTTTTGTTTTGAGACAGGTACTTGCTAGGTGGCCCAGGCTGGCCTTGAACTCGCGCTGATGCTCCTACCTCAGCCTCCTGACTGCCATGAGGACAGGCACACACTGTATCACCTGGCTTTACTACGGATATTGACAAGAACTTGCAGGAATCATCGTGAACCTGGAGTACACACAGACACACGCACGCACGCACGGTTTCTGGCCCACACACCCCGAAGGCCGGCAGGTTACCTATGCTCCGGGAGGGCCTCCTGCTTCAACCGGAAGTTCTCATTGACTGCGATCTCATGGGCCAGGGCCATGTTGGATAAGTTCCTGGCTGTGGCCATGACGTCATCAAAGGTCACGACCCTGGGCGGGCTCGTGGCTGTGGGAGACCAGGGTCAGCCCGAGCTGGGGGAGGGGGGAAGACCCCATCCACGGCAACCCTGGACAGGGGCTGCCCGGCTCAGGGCTGCAGGGCTACATGGGTGGCTCCCTCCCTCCCCCACTCAGGAAGGGGCTGCAGAAAGGTAACCCCCCCCAGCCTCAGTCCACCCCTGACAGTAAACCCCAAATCCTGAGAGGACAACCTCACTTTCTCACACTGAATCGCATTAGTTTTCAGGGTCTATTGATACCTGTGAACCCCGATATGGCAAACTGACCAACGCCCTTTTTCACTCGGGAATTCGGGATTCGCACTAAGTACACTCAGTACAGAACAACTGATTTGAAGAAAAATGATCTCTGTGCGGTGTGAGGCAGGAAGGGAGTGAAGAATTTCAGTTATTTCGAGAGATGGTACTAGTGAATTATTCCAAAGAGTAGGGCTCACAGGACCGCGGGTGGGAATCTCAGTTTCCACTGATTAATACGGCCTCAGCAGCGACAGTGGCCACACTGCTACCTAAATTCCTCTAAAAAGAAGAATGAGGAAGAGGGGAGAGGACGGAGAAAGGCGACAAAAAGCCGGTGCCTTGGGCCGGGATTTAGCTCAGTGGCACAAGCACCTGCCTGGCAAGCGCAAGGTCAGGAGTTCGATCCCCAGTACCAAAAAAAAAAAAAGCAGACCCCTCCTTGGGACTCTTGGGTGCCCTGCTGTCAGATGAGGGCCACTCACACAGTGTCCAGAGCAAGAGGAGGCCTGGGAGCCGGGGTGGCCACCCTGCCTCACAGCCCTCCTAGGGACCTCCATACTCTGCAGTGATATGCAGAGGAATTACCAAAGTGCCCAAGTACCAAGATGTTCCTGAAGTACTGCTCACTACAGTAAGAGCAAATGGGAAGCTAAGCAAATGGCCTGGGGCAGGTCAGCAGGTACTGGGGTGGCAGGCAGTCATAAAGCAATGTCCAGAAAACGCACTCGCAGAGTGAGCGCCAGGTTGCAGTGCTGCGGGAGGGGTCCACATGCGCCCATCTCAAAAGCACGAAGACACGGCAGAGCTTGGCCGGCTGTCCTCTTTGGCAATATTTTCTTTCCTCTACACTTGGGCATTTTCGACTTTTAAAAATGAGAATGCAATGCCAGGGATTTAGCTCAGTGGCTTAAGCGCCTGCCTGGCAAGCGCAAGGTCATGAGTTCGATCCCCGGTACAACAACAACAACAACAAAAAAAAAGAATTAAAAATGAGAATTCAACAACTTAAAATAAACAGAAAGGAATAAACACATGAAGCGGGCCCTGGCTCCTATTACATATCAGCTGCATTCCTGCTTGTACTGTATCAGTTTAAAGGGTTATACTTCCCAGACAAGATGCAAATTACAAACTTTTTCAAAAAGGTAAACACACCTGCTTGACACATCTCTAGTGCTCACCCACAACAAAGGAAAAGGCTGGGATGGTGGTGCACCCCAGAATCCCAGCACACGGGGAGCGGAGGCAGGAGGACTGAAAAGTCAAGCTCAACCTGAACAACTTAGCAAAAATAAG
>PVLA01008653.1:46516-85847 GCA_004027455.1 Hydrochoerus hydrochaeris
ACAGGAGGGGAGAGGAAAGGAGGGAGGAGGGGAGGGGGGGGGAGTAGGGGAGGGGGAGGGGAGAGGGAGAGGGGCAGGGGAGGGGAGGGGAGAGGAAGAGGGGCAGGGGAGGGGAGGGGAGGAGGGGCGGGGCGGGGAGCCCTTCCTGCCCCTGCACTCTCTGGCTCTCCCCACAGCCCCAGTCCTGCTGTAACCCTCCCTGGGTCCCTGCTGAGTGATTTCCACAGCAGGGTTTGAGATTAGTGAGAGACCCTGAAGATTATTTCACTTCCAGCCCGACCCTTCCAGCATAGCAGTTTCCTCAGTGGGCATCAGAAAGGGAAAAAGGCCAGGGAACTAATTTGCATTTACCCTAACTTACCCAGGGAGGAGCAGCCCCCCACCGCCCGCCCCAGCTGACTCTGCACCCACCCGCGCTGCCCAAGCGCCCCCCCCCGCCCCGCTCACAGGCCGGAGAGCTGGACTTGCTGGAGGAGTCACTGGCGAAGCTCTGCCGGGAACACTCGCAGTCGCTGAGCGAAGCCCGGCTCTCGGAGCAGCTTGGGGAGTCCAGGTCGCTGGGCTGGTCCTCAGCTGCCAGCTGCTTGTCGCCATGCAGTGGCATGGTGTGGCACCAGGTGTGGGTGGAGGGGGGACCTGCAGGGACAAAGGGGACCTGTGCCAACCAGAGAGGACGGCATGCCTGTGAGGGTGGCGGTGTTGGGAAGGCCCCCGGGGTGAAGGTCACCCAGTCCTCCCTCCAGAACCCTGGACAGGCCAGAGGGAGCCATCAAGATTCCTTCAGTAAGCGGCCCGGGGTGCACACCGGTCGTCCCCCCCCCCCCCCCGCTGCACTCGGGAGGCTGAGGCAGGAGGACCGTAGTGAGTTTGAGACCAGCCTGGGCTACCAAGTGAGCTCAAGGCAGCCTGAACTGCATAGGGAGACCCTGTCTTAAAAAGACACCCACCCACAAACGCCTCCAGTAAAGGCGTCCCATGACCACACCACAGACTCGGGTTGCACCCAGTGTGAACAAAGCAGCCTGAAGCAACCACAGGTCCTCAGGAAAGCACACAGGATGTACTGGCACCGGGCCTGGGCCGCTCAAGCCCACAAGGTGACCGAGCCACTGGGGGACAGACTTCGCCTGTCTCTGCCCCAGGGCCCACTGGGCACCTTGCTCAGCCAGGGGGCTGGGTGGAAGGCCAGGCTGAGTGGCCCTAACCACCCTGACGGCTTCAGCGCTCAGAGGCAGCTGTCACCCTGCCGCACCTTTCTGTCCTGCTGCGGACAAATCTCTGGCCCGGAAAAGTCTGTGGCTTCTTCCTCTAACTGGCCAGGGCACCAGCCCTGGTGAGGGGTGAGACCGACCATGGCCTGGCGCTTTGACACAGGAGCCTGGACTCCCAGGCAGAGACGGAGGCAGCAGCTCTGGGGACCTCTGATCGCCTCCCGGGGAGGAGTTGGCCATGATGCAGCCCAGGAAAGTCGGGGTGCAGAGTGTCGGGGCCAAGCCCAGCACAGGAGCCCAGGACACCATGCAGGCCCACAAGGAGGGCATCCCTGCTGCGGTGCAAGGGAAACCGAGGCCCAAGGCCAAAGCACCCCAAGTCCTCAGTGGACAACAAGCAGAGAAGTTTGCGGCGCCCCCTTTACCCCCGAAGGTGTTCACACAGCAGGGATACGGTGCAGCCCAGGTTGTCGCCTGCAAGAGCACTGCTGTCCCAGCCCCGCAGCCCCGCAAGCTGCCTCAGTGATTCTGCGAACTCTCGAAGCTGCTGTGCACCAGGCTGCCAGCAGCAAGCATAGGGACAGGGACAGGGACAGGGCGGGGACAGCATGGGCCAGTGATGCTGCCCGTGCTGGTACCAGGGGATGAGGGAGGGACCCGAGGGGCTGCTAGGAAAGGAGAGGAGGGCAGAGCTGCAGGCGGGCTGGGCCTTCCTCATGCTCACCTGCACCTGCGGCCCCGGCCCGGCCGCCTCAGGGTGGCACAGCGACACAGCGCCCTCCCCGCCCCGCGTGGGATGCTTGGCCGTCCTCGAGCCCTGGCATTGGCACTGTGAGCACAGGCGCTGAGACGGCCGAGCCCCGGGCTCTGGGGGTGACACTGCCCTCTGCCCTGGGTCCAGCTTGTCCAGCTGAGGGAGGAACAGGGACCAAAGAGACAGGGCATGGTGAGCTTTCACTGCCACCAGCTGCTGGCCCTTCCCCTTAGCCTGCAGTCTCTGTCCTTACCAACACCGCGCTTCCCACTGAGGCAGTTTTGTTTTTGTTTTGCTTTTGTTTTTGAAACAGGGTCCGACAATGTATCTCAGATTGGCCTTGAATTTGCAGAAGTCCTCCTGCCTCAGCCTCTTGGATGCTGGGAGTGCAGATTTCTACCACACTGCCCAGTGAGGCAGTTATTGGAAACACTGCTTCCTCCAGGAGGCGCCCGTGTCCTACCACGCTCCCACCGCATGGCACGTAGCCTGCATGTCTGCAGCTCCTCCTCGAGACACCCCTTGCTCAGGCGGGCGTGGAGCGTGTGTGACACTTGTGTACTCAGCATCAGCGGAGCCCAGTGCTGGTCACCACCAGGTATGGCTCCCACGAGAACGTGCGTGAGCTGACACTGCTGCGCCTTCACATGCCTGCTCCTGCCGCGGGCCCAGCTCTGGGGCCCAGAGCCCACCACCTATGCCTGGCAATTTAGAGTGGAAACTCAAAGGACCCAGGTCCTTGTCCCTGTAATTTGAGGGATGTGGTGGTGGTTGTCTTTTTTCTTCTTTTTTGAGGTAGCACCTTACTGCACAGCTGAGCTTGAATTCCCTGTGTGGCCCAGGCTGACCACAAATTCACAGCAATCCTCCTGCCTCAGCCTCCTGAATGCTAGGATTAGAGGTGTGTGCCACCATGCCTGGTCTATTTGAATACCCTAATCCATTCCCGTGGCTTGAAACCATCAGCGATACACGTATGACTGTCCCATTGTATGGTGTTGACCCAAAGAAACTGTCCCGTGCCACCTAATGGCACAGTCATGCAGCTTCCACACCAGTTCACGTGACATATGAGTTAAGGCCCAGCTGTGAACATGCTAAGGGTTATTTCCACACTGTTTCTTTTTTCAGTCATTCCCCTGTAACCTAGCAACTGTGCTGACTGCCCTGCTGCCCCAGACTGGCAGGTCTTTGATTGTTTTTCCAAGTAAGAGTAAACATAAGCGCTTTCATCCGGCGCTGAACACAGCCACCATGGCAAAGAGCAGGAACCAAAAAGCTCCAGGTTAGGAGCAGGAGTCCAGGGCTTGGGGCTGGGTGGGCCGCCAGCTGGCTGTGCCACTGGCAGCTCCTGTGAGCAAGTCCCAGGGGCAGGGGCCAGGCGGACGCAGTGGAAGGTCTGGAGTCCCAGCCCAGAGCCTCCTGTCTGACGGGAGGGGCCACCACATGCCAGGCAGCCTGTGAGAGTCCAGGTGGACAGACTCCGGCCTCTGAAACCCTGGACGGGGAACCCGAGCCAGGAGGGCCTGACTCACAGCAGGGTGAGCGGAGATTCCCCTTGGTCAGTGGAGAGACGCAGAGAGCGAGCCCGGGCAGCGTCAGACACAGAAACCAGAGCACAGATGTTTGTCTGCGTTATCTGCTTGTCCGTTACCAGGGACACTTCGGAGGACGATCAGCTTCCTCCCGGGATAATGAAAGCATGTCCCCTGCAGATAAACGAGGCTGGGGCTTAACCTGGGACAGAACTCGCACCTTGTGTGAAATACAGACCTGCAATGCACAGCGAGCGCCCACTGGCACACGAGGGGCCTCCCCAAGTGCCCGCACCCCATCTGCTCTCCCCTGACTTGGCTTCGGGGCCCCTCTCAGGCTGGTGATGCCCAAATCTCAGCCTGGGTTTTCAAAGAAACCTAATGTTTCTCCAACACACAGACTCAAACCTGCCTGACCACCAGTGCGACTCACAGAGAACCCCACACCCTTTCGGGATCCTCCCATCTCATCCTGCCTGCAAGGTGCAAAACCGGCAAAAACAAAGACAAAGCTAAAGACTGCAGATGACTCCCAGCGAAGCCTCCAGTGTTATAGCAGGCCGCGATCAAAGCAAATGAAGTCTGCACGTTCGCTTTCATTGCATTGTTCTGCTTTCAATAGCAGTCAACGCTGGTGTGCTGTCCCTTCTGACACCAAAGATCGAGGGACTGAAACACACACCAGGATATCCACACGCTGAGGAACGGACACAGTTTGACGACTGACACTTTAGAGAGACTGGAATCAATTCCCGGCCCCAGGACCAGTCATGTGTCCGCCATAGATGGACAGAAGCTTGGTTTTGCATGCACATGTGACCCCTCAGCTTCTGCCTGGCTTCCTGATTCCCTTTCTGCAGGTGGCCCAGGCCTGACAGGATTGCAACTGCACACGCCCAGGATCTCACACACACACACACACACACACAGACCAGCTCTCAGGCACACCAGCTCCTGGCCACAGCTCGTGGTGCTGACGAGACAGGAAACACCCTCTGTGACATGGGGACAACCATAGGATGCACTGTGTACCGTGCACCGAGCACCGTGCACCGAGTGGGACCACCACGCACAGGAAGTGAAGCAGTCTCAGCAGGGGTGGCAGAGCCATGGCGCCTTCTGCAATCACCACAAGTACTAAAAGGTTCGCCCACACTGGTGTGGCGTGGCCTAAGCTCCCAGCACACACCTGCCCCATGTCACCTACTGTTTCACTCTCATCAGAAGAAGTTACATGGGCGAGGAGGTGTGTACTGCAATCTCAGCACTTGGGGAAACTGAGGCAGGAGGGTTGCTGTGAGTTCAAGGCCAGCCTGAGCTACACAGCAAGACCCTGTCTCAAAAACAAAACAAAACAAAGAAGTTATAAATACCAAAATGTCAATGTCATACAAAAACAAGGGCTGCGGGCGTGTTCCTGATAAAAACTCAGTGAGTGTTACCATCTGATTTTTTTTTTTTTTGTCTTTTTGAGACAGGGTCTCACCATGCAGTTCAGGCTGGCCTTGAGCTCACTTTGTAGCCCAGGCTAGTCTCAAACTCACAGCAATCCCCCTGCCTCAGCCTCCTGAGGGCTGGGATTATAGGCACGTGCCACTGCACCCAGCTGGTCTGATGCTTTTGACGCATCTCCTAAAAGCAGTTTTGCAAACTTAACCCCCAGCCGCCTGCGGGGAGGTGTCTGGGCGAAGCTGGCGGTTCCCTTTGTGCTCTTGTGCTCCTGTGAGGTCTTCTGCCAGGCTGAGGCTGCTCCTAGGTCCTGGGCCCCAGCTTCAGAACCTTGAGCTGCAGAGATTTCTGTGAATTATATGTCACTCAGTTTGCTGTACTCTGTTTTGTTGTTGTTGTTGTTTTTGTTTTTTGTCCTTTTGAGACAGGGTCTCCCTATGCAGTTCAGGCTGGCCTTGAGCTCACTTTGTAGCCCAGGCTGGTCTCGAACTCACCATGATCCTCCTGCCTCAGCCTCCTGAGTGCTGGGATTACAGGCGTGAGCCACCATGCCTGGCTCTGTACTCTGCTATAGCAGCACAAAATGGACTGAGACTGAAGTCCCAGCAGAGGCCAGGCTGCTGCTCTAATAAACACCCCGGGGAACCGGGGAAGAGCAGAGGCTGAGAGGGGCGAGGAACAGCGTGGGCCGCTGTGAACAGAGCTCAAAGGGCGATTCCGGTGAGGGCCTGGAAAAACGCAAGAGGCCCTAAAACTGAGGGTCACCCGGTGGGCAGGTTGGGAGTGGACAGTGAGGGACATTTGAATGACGCTAGCAATGCAGCAAATGTCATCCTGTCCCAGGGTGGAAAGCAAGGGGCTGAACTGTACACACGGCCGGGCAAGAAGGGAAGGCAGAGCTGCGGAGCCGGGAACCAGGGCGCCCGGGGGAAGACGTGCACTGCTACACATGATGGCCACACAGGCAGCTGTGACAGCGGGAAACAGTTTAATGACAGTTTATAACCAAAGACAAGCCACGGAGAAAGATCTGGGTGTAGCCCAGCTGTGCGAAGAGTGAAACCGCATCTTGGAAGGGCAGTGCATGGAGGCGATGACCACGCCAGGAGGGAGCCAGGAGCCACTCACCAGGACAATGACGGACGACCCCAAAGACATGGCAGAGACCTTCAAGGCTTCCTCCCATCACAAGACCCGAAGGCAAGAAGTCCACAGCGGTGTCCCCAGCAAGTGAGCCTTTGCCCCTGAAATCTGGCCAGCACCCCTTGAATGTCCCAGCCCAGGGTTAAGTGGGCCTAGGTATGGCTTGAGCTGCTGCCCTCTGCGAGGGACAAGCCGGAAGCCCTGGCCGTGTCCACATCACACTCATTCTGCAGCCACACAGAACCCAGAGCACAGCAGCCTGGGCCTCGAAGTCGGCCTAGAGCGGGGCTTCACCGGAGGACAGAGTGGCCTGGTGGCCGGGCGCACACCTGCAGCTGGCTCACAGCCTCTCCCAGGACACCCCGGGGCGAAGTGCAGGCAAGCGGGAGGTCAGCGGGAGGCCAGAGACTGGCGGGGAAAGCGACCAGCAGGGGCTCCAGCTACAGGAGCCCGGCCAGCGGGGCCACAGGGCAGGGCAGCCTGGTCTGTGGGGACCCAAACACACCCTGCCTGGTCTGTGGGGTCCCAAAAGGCAGGACAGAAGTCACCGGAGACTGTTTGAAGCTTTCGGATTTGACACTGTCTCCCCTGTAGGGTTCCGGACCCCCTTCTCTCTCCCCTGGTGACGTGACGGTCTGGACCGTGCCTGGCCTCCCGCTGCATTCTGGAAACAGACGCCTCACTTTGATTTCACAGCCGCAGGGAACGGAGCTCAGGATAAATCCTGTCAAGTCGTGCCCAGATCTGATTTAGATGAAACCGTGGACTTCTGGGTTAGTGATGGATGAGTAAAGGCTTTGGAGCTCTCAGGATGGGATGAATGTATTTTGCAAGGGAGAAGAATACACATTCAGGCCTGGGGTGGGGCGCTGCTTCGGCTTGAAGGCAGCCTTCAGACAGCCTGGGCTAGAAACTGAATCCCCGACCCACCAGCGCCGGAGGGTGGGGCCTCAAGATGTGGGGTGTAGGTCACGGGGAGCCCTCACAGGCACAGGGCAATGCCAAGGAAGCAGGAGGCTGCGGGTCCAGTGTCATGCTGTCCGGTCCTGTGGCGCTTCCTGTCCTGCTAGGACACAGCAAGGAGGCCTTCGCCAGGAACTGGCCCCCTGACCTTAGATGTCTCAAACTCTGAACCATGAGCTAAACAAACAGTGCTTCTTGTGAATGGCCCACCATGCATATTGTAAGGTGGGCATGTTGGCATACTCCTGTCGTCCCAGAACTCGGGAGGCTGAGGCAGGAGCATTACCAAGAGTTTGTGGCCAGCCTGAACTACACAGCGAGACCCTGTCTCAAAAAGATCAAAAAAAAAAAATTGTGTACTGTGTCAGAGCCTCGCAAAATGAACTACAATAGTAACTGAGTGCAGTAGGTGATTCTAGACAGGACCCCGGACAAAGCCGGTGCTCCGGAGGACGTCACTGTCAACGCCAGCACTGTTACCACGCCGGACTCTACGATCTGCTCTGAAACTGGAGACGCCGAGTTGACAAATGTGCCGTGGTTACTCAGGAATAAAGGGCCTGGATGTGTGTGGTTTTCTTGATGACAGAGAAGGAAAAGCAGACGGAGAGATGTTAGTGGGGGACCTGAGGCGTCGGCAGGCGACAGTGTTCTTAGCGAGGTGCCCGCCACCCTTTTCCGCAAGTGTGAACGTATTTTCAATAACAGGTAAAATGAGGCGCAGAACCAGGCTAACACGTCGAGACTGACAGATTGCGTGCTGCAGGTGGGGCGTCCCACCCCGGCCTGCGCGGGAGCTACGCCCTCGGACTGTCTGATCCTTCATTCTGAGACAGGCCTTGCTAAGTTGCTGGCCTATGATGCAAACTTCCAGCCTCAGCCCCCGAGGGGCTGGGATTACAGGCATCGGACATCACGCCTGGTTTTCTTCAGTTTTTAGATTCTGATCATTCTCACCCGAGTGTCAGCGAGATACCACTTCACCGTGAAAGCTCTTCTGGACACAGTTGTCCCAGCGTCCCTCTCCAAGGACAGTGCCTAGAGAGTAAGAAATGGGCAGGAGCCCATCTGCCTTCACAACAGGAAAATAAATCACTCTTGAAGGGTCCACAGGCAGTGGGTTTCCTTTCCCCAGCAAGCCTCTCGCGGGGTGTACAGCCCCTCGGTGCTCTGGCCTCGGCCTACCCCATCCTGTTCTGCTGTCCCACGATCCTCGGGCTCTGGTGCAGGGGCCTCGCCGAGCCCCACAGACGCACCAGCTCCCTACCCTGGAGCGTTCCCTGCCCCATGCCTCCCCCTGGTATCACTCTCCCAGCCTCCACGAGGGGGCTTCTCGTGGTTCAGATCTGAAACTTAATGTCACAACTTCAGAGCCCGGCCTGGGGTAGAGCAGGGGCACAAGGAACACTGCCCCGTGAGGGCACAAAGCCACGCCCTGCTCACTGAACAGCTCAGCTTCTCCTTCTGCTGCCCCATCCCTCGGTGCATGTCCCTCGGTGCAGTCACTCACTGTACTGTAGCTGTGGCTGTCTGCATGGCTCTCGCCCCACAGAAGTAGCTCTGTCCCTTCTTCAGTTTCCAGCAGCTGCCCCAATGGGCTTTCAAGGCACCCATCATTCAAACCCCCAAGGACTTGCAATTCCAAGAGCTCGAAGGAAAGTTTGCGTGGACTCACTCTGCCTCTGACCTTGCTCGACCCTAACAATCACCGCGATGTTTACGGAGGCCCAACCGTAAGACCTCAGGTGACCCTTCTGGTGGGGAGGTGAGTCCTTCAGACACCTTACCACCTGGAGCCCTCCTCACAACCTCCATGGCTATGAATCATCCCTGTTTTAAAAGAACCCGAGACGCAGAGAGATTGCACTGCTTGTCCAGCAGTCCGGGGCCCAAATCCGGGAACGGAGCCCCGAGTCCTGCTCCCCACCACTCCAGGATGGCTGCAGAGAGCGTGGTGCACCGCTCATTCTTTCCATTCACACTTCGCCAAAGCCACTCATCCGTCACCACACGGACTCTTGCACATGTGGCAGCCAGCTGCCCTTCCCGTGGGGCGGCGTTCGGTGCTACAGCGTGGGGGCATCGCCGAGAGCCCAGGACCCAAAATAACTCGCAGTCATCCCCTAGAGCAGATGAAAATCCTCCACCGGGCAGCCCTTCTCTATGCACTCAAAATCCTTAGGGAAAACCCAGATAGCAATGCAAGAGTGAACTGCCTGCTGCTAACCTGAGTCACAAACACTCTGGGGCCAAGTATCCAGACTACCGAGCAGGCCGGGGATAAAGGACCCACCCAGGCAACAGTTGGTACCAGAAGGGAGACATTTCAAGAAACATCTAGAGCGACAGGGCGAACCTGTGGCACACACATGCTGCAGCGGGTACACAAAGCCCTCTTCGCTCGTCCTCGAGCTAAGTCACCCCAGCACTGGAGCACTGGGTAACAGTTGCTTTTTCTAAACTAAAACCTCCAGCATTGAGATTTCATTGCAGGGCTGGCGCTTTACAATAAGAAAGCAGCTTTGGATTTCAGTTTGGACACTCATCTCTAAAAGGTTCACCATCTGATCCAGAGGCCACTGTCCTTCAAGACCACGCTGAAGTCAGGTACGTGAACAAACAGTGACACTCGTGGTCAAGGGCAGGGAGTCGAAGGAGTAAGAGTAGGGTCTGATGATAAAGTTGCAAATGGTGGAAAATTTCCACGTCTGCTTTGGAGCCAGATAGCAGCACCAAAAAGTGACTCCTCCACAGCAGAGCAGAGGGAGGCTCCGTACCCCTCATCTAACAATACTGGTCTTCATCGAGTGAGCACAAACAGAGCGCTAGACAAAAACCCACAAGCCAGTCACTGTCTCACGAGCAGATGTCCACGCTACGCATGGCATTACAGCACCAGGGAGAAGGCTTTCTAGACAATTCGCACCTGACGTCACTGCCTCCCCTTCCTCTCTCACTGCGTTAGGACCCGGGGCCCTCAGCCCCTCACAGAGTGGCCGGGAAGCTGCCTCTACTGGACACCCAGCACCTTCAGCCCTGCACCACTTCTGGCCAGGCTGCCGGGCTGATGTGTGACACGCCAGAGAAAGGCGGGAAGAGCCAGGTCTCTGGACTGCAGACCAGGGTGCTGAGGGACCCTAGAGACAAGGCTAGCTTGTCCAGTTTCCTCATGGGCAAAGCAGCAGGCCAAGCACCCTGACAATGATTCCGGAACTTCAGCCCCGCCAGCGCCACTCCGCGACTGTACCCACGGCCCAGGGTGATCTCTATTATAAATCAGCAAACAAATCTCTATCTGAACCAGGCTGTGGCATTTTTAAACACATTCATCTCCAAAGTATGAAACTCTGTATCATGGTGCAATCGCTCACTTAATGCAACAGTTTCCTTTACTGACCAAGACGCGTAGCTATGTGCAGCCACTTGACATCAATCATTGTCACCACCCTGAGTGACAGCTGGGGAGCACGAAGCCGTCATCCCGGAGAGGACAAGGGCTCGGCTGCCCGCTCCCCTCGACTTGCTCCAGCGTGCACGCCCTCCGCGTTCCTCGGTGCCCCTCCCCCTTCCAGTCCCCTCCGCCCCGCCCCGCCCCGCGCCTCCACGTTTCCTGTCAAAACAAACCCTTGGGGGGAGGGGATGGCCCGGGCCCAGCTGAGCGCGGGGAGCCGGCATCAACTCGCCCCCCTACACTCGCCCGACCTCCCCGACTCAGCCGCCAGCTCGGTCCCCAGCCAGGGGTCCTGGGGCGCGGGGACTCTGCACCCCGAGGCTTGCATGCATCCAGACGCCGCCTGCGGGACAGGGCTCGGGGCGAACAGGGGACGGCTCCGATCCCGCCGTCCCTGCAGGAAACCCGAGGGGACCCGAGTGGGGACCCGCGGGTTCCCCGGAGCGCTGTCCCCACGGGCCTCGCCTTGTCACCCCGGCCGCGTACGCACCAGTCCGAGCAAAGGAGCAAGAGATCGGCGACGAGCGGAGGGGTCCAGGAGTGCGATGTCCCTCGTCCCCGGTCCCCTCGTCCCTTCGCCAAACAGCGTGGAAACCCCAGGCCTACAAGTCCGGGCCCTGCGCACCCCCCTCGGTATTTAAAGGGCCTGAGGTCCCCGGGGAGGCGACCGTCACCCAGAGGGCGGGGGGGCAGGCGCGGGGGGCAGGGGAGCGCGAGGCATCGGGGCCCGGGCCACACGGCCTTCTCAGAGCCCACCCTCTCTCCAGAGCGCTGTCCCGGGCTCGGGCCACAGGGGCCGCCGAGGGCTCGGCCTGGAAGGCGTTTCGGCGGCGAGCGGGACACCCGGCCCCTCCGCGCGGCGATGGTACGGCCCGGCGGGGGCGGGGCGGCGAGTGTTTACGGAACTGGGGCGGCCGGCGCTGGGGGCGGGGCCCGGCGCTGGGGGCGGGGCCCAATAGAGAGACGGGCATGGGGCCAGCCTCGGGCGGGGCCAAGCTGTTGCCGGGGAACCGGGCTGGCCTGGGGGCGGGGCCCTTCGCGGGCGGGACTAAGGCGGCGGCGGAGTTGGGGGAGTTGCGTTGTGGGCCGGACCGGCCCGGCGCTGGGGTCCTGGACCCACCACCCTGGACGGTCCCGGGAGCGCTGGGCCACGCGTGAGACTTGGCGCATCGGCCAAGATTGGCATCGGCCAGTCCTGATCTAGCCAGGCCAGGGAAAGCGGGGTGCCCACTCTCACAACGTCCTCTCCTGCCGGAACCAGCAAGCTACACCTCGCCAGTGGGCTTCCCCAGGCATGTTAGCAATCAGCCGTGTCATCCACATTTGCTTCTTCTCCCACTCGGTGTAAACCCGGGCCCAGATTTGCACCTGGGCGGGCCTATTAGCTTGGCAGCCACACCTACCCACCCTCGGGAAGACTTGGCTGCCTGCAAAAGATAAGAGAGCTCGCTTCCCGGGAGGGCGCTTTGGCAGCGCAGAGCTGCACAAGTTTTGAAGTTGGCCAACGTAAACAACCAGTCCCGAGGGCCTGTGTGGTCAGGCCTGCTGCTGATTGCTTGCTGGGAGCTTCTGCAGGGTGCTTTGAATCTGGCTCTCCGTAGCTGGCCGTACTGCAAAAGCCAGCGAGTATCTTCTGCCAGGTGTAAACTGCTGGCGTGCAGGAATGGAAGAGAAGATTCTACAGACCGAAGCTTTTTCTGTTTAGTGCTGAAATCATGTCTGGATTATGGAAGCAAATTGCCCACTACTGTTCTAGGGCAAAAATAAAGCAAAACAAAAAAACTAGACAGTCAACATTCTACAGCAGGACAGAAATGGAGCTGTTCAGTGGTTACAACAAACACCACTGTGATTAAAGCCCAGCTCGGACTGTTACTCCCAGAGAGATGAGCTGCGGTTACAGAAGCAGGGGAAGACTGCCCTTGCCCGGGAAGCACTTGAACACTGCTGCTTATTGAAACTTCCTGGCAAACCACTCAGAACCAGCTTAACTGCCAGTCTGTAGGAATTTGTGTCAGGTGTCTTCTTTTGTCACTTTTCTCCTAAAATAGCCTGACACAAGTCAAGGTAGATATTAAAGAAAACACTGCTGCTGCAGAAATTCTTTCCTATAAACGTGGCCTTGCTTAGCTCATGTTGCTGGAACAAACAGATAACAGAAGCCTGCGAGTCCAATTCTTGCCAAGCAACAACCCCACACGACTGCCATCACCCACAATGAAAAGACTAGCCAAAAACATCCCCCAAACTCTGGGTGACTTGTGACAATGACACATTGTGACACTGCTTCTTTGTGAGCTCTGTGGGAACTTGTGTTGTTTTGCGTTGTGACATGAGTCAGAGTGGATGCCCAGATCACCTGGTGACCAGATTCCTGACCCTGGGCAGTGACACTTCCTGTGAAGCTCAAAATCTGTAACCCTCAAAGCCTCCAGGAAGCAACTGCTGTCAAAGCAGGTAAGTGCAGTTTCAGTATGTGGTGAGACTCTTGTAGACTAAGTGGGGCAGCACCAGAGACCCAAATGGAGTTTAAGATCCTAGAAGCTCAGTCTTCTGTCGCTGGTGTTAAATAATTTATTGCTATTGGTGAGTTTATACCTGGCTGCTCTCAGCCTGGCTTCTGAATGAAAGCACTTGGAAAAAATACAGGGCTGTGAAATATAAGGCAGGACCCCCTAGAAAACAAGCTGTGGGCGGCACAGAGCTGGGACAGTTACAAAATAAAGTCCTGCAGGGCATAGGGGTGCACACCTGTGACCCCAACTAGGAGGCTGAGGCAGGGTGTTTGCCACAGTTCAAGGCCGGCCTTCTGGGCTACATAGTGACTTCAGTGATACCCTGAACTACATAGCAAGACCCTGTCTCAAAAACAAAAAAAGCAAACAATAGCAACAATAACAAAAAAAGGAAAGGAAAGAGGGGGAAAAATGCAGTGAATTCTTGGGAAAAAAGAAAACCCAGAAAAACCCATAAGCGTGATTGTCATGCGAGCCTGCCACCTGCCCACCATGTACCTTTTCTAATGAAACTACATCGTGTGGGGATTAAATGCCGTGCAAATTCAGCTGTGTCTAGCAGGAAGCACAGAGACTGATCAGACGCTGCCTGCTGCCCCTGCCCGGTTTCTCCCTGTAGGAATCGCGCAGCTTCTCTCCCTGCGCGGCTCCGATTTCCAAGCTTCTCAGTAGGTTCGGTTCCTCAGCCAGGGCGGCTCCTAGAACCCGCCGCTGCCGTGCAGCTATACGGGGCGTCTTCCGTGGTGGGGCCCTGAGCTTGGTTCAAGGCTCCGCTGCCACTGTCTTGAAATTCTTCTTGGTTTTTGAATAAGAGAGGCCTGCATTTTCATTTTGCCCCAGGCCCCACAAATTGTGTAAACTGACCACCCATGAGGAACACCAGCTGAATATTTAAAAGCACCTCTCTCCCCTTACCTTCTTGCCCTGACAGCACGTCTAGTATTCACGAGAGAAACGTGTGTTTGTTTCAACACCGGAGGAAAAACAAAACAGAAAACAAAGACCACAACTGGGATGGGATACGCCCAGGTTTTATAATCAGGTAAGCAATTTTTTTTATTATATAGGCAGTTCATTAAATGTCGCTGATAGGATATTACGTATGTATATTTTACGTTTACAAAGGATTCATCAGTATGCGTGTAACAATCGCTCTGCATTAAGAGTGACCTACATTAAGCCCAACTCTCTTTTCAGCCCAATCCCGAATCTTTAGATCAGAGGAGACATGGGCTATGGCCCCCTAATCCTTAAATTTGCAGTGAAAAAAATTCAAAAATCGATACTATGAAGCTGATAAGCCCAAGTAAATTCATAGGCAAACAGCTGCCTAATGTGTAGGGAAGACTTCTTAGTGTCCCATTTTTTAAGAACAGCTGCACAAATCATTTGGAAAATCAGACTAGAAGTAAACAAAACAATAAAGCAACTTTCTTCCCACACGTTCTTTCTTTGCTTTGGTTCTATTTTAATTTCCTCTCCCAATTCCTTTTTTGAGGGAAGGGGGAGGGTACCAGGAATTGAACTCACCACCCTTCCCTTGCCAGGCAGGTGTGTCTGCCTCTCCCAATTCTTGAAGGAAGCTCGTTTCTTTTTTTCCAAGAAATAACCAGACAAGCCAGGCACGGTGGCGCATGCCTGTAATTCCAGCTACCGGGAGGTGAGACTGGAGGATTGAGAGTTCAAGACCAGCCTGGGCTACATGAAGACCTTGTCTCGAGGAAAAAGGAAAAGAAGAAGAAGAGATCGAACAGCCCTGTGGTTGAAGGTAGCGGAAAGGCCTGAGGCCTGTCCTCCAGCCTGGGCTCTGACTCGGTTTCTGGCTTGGACCGGCCGGGGTCCCTCAGAGTCCCCCTCAGAGACTTCGTGACCGCATCTAAGCGCATGCCTTAGCATCATCTTCTCTTCCAGCTCTGTCATCTGTTGTAGTAGAGGGTCACCCTGCACGTCTGTCTCACAGGCATGTACCATGGCTTTTGTTCTTGGGAGACAGCAGCTCATCACTGTGAGGCCAGAAGTGGCCTCTCGGGGTGGCCAATGCAGCCGGTGTGGAGTCCAGGTGGAAACCCATGAGATTCCTGCCGGAACTGCAGACTGACCCTTTCCAAGTGCTGTGCTAGAGCGAACCCTCAACCAGAAAAGGATCTTCCAACACGACATTTTTTGTGACTTTGGAGAAGATTACGGCCCCAAGGGTCTGAGCCAGATTCCAGGTGAGGTACACAGAGTGAGTGTCCAATCACAGTGCAGCTCTCCGGCTGCTGCCAGGACAGCAGCCTCACCCATCCTCAGCAGAAGCTGTCCCGGACCGAGTCACAGAAGGTGGCGATGCCTCCCCGGCTGGGCTGTAATCTTCCCGGCTGTCAGTGCCTCAGTTTCAAACTTGCATCCCATTTAAGCAATTTTAAGGCAAATTTTGGCTGCATATGATTTGCTCCTATGTTCTCCCTTTATAGCCCCGCCCCTCACAGGAGATGTGAGCCCTGCTAAGTGCAGAGGAAAAATAGTGCAATGAAATCCCAGCCTGTTAAAAGCCAGGTGTAGTGGCACATGCCTATAATCTCAGCATTTTGGAGGCTGAGGCAGGAGGATCATTGTGAATTCGAGACCAGCCTAGGTTACAAAGTGAGCTCAAGGCCAGCCTGATCTGCAGAGTGAGACCTGTCTCAAAAAGACAAAAAAAAAAAAAAGAAAAGAAAAAAGAAAAAAAGCACAACTACACCCACTTTGGGAAATTTCTGTTCTTTTCCTTTTGCTGTGAGGGTGAGGTGGACGTCAGGTGCTGACCAGTTCTCTGAGGCCCCATCAATCTTCCCCAGCTCTGAGACCAGTTCTTCCGTTTCCACTGAGCTGAGTTCGTACAAGTTGGAGGTCACTTCTGGCACCAGTAGTGTGTCCTCCTGCATTCGGACACCGCCCTGACCCTGAGCCATTCCACCCCAAAAGAGAAACACCCTAATCGCTGCCTCAGTCTCTCCACGGGCCCCAGCTACCCGAGAGGGACTGCAGGTCTCACGTGGGAAGAGGACAAGAGTGGGCACAAGCTGTGAGGACAGCGCTGTGGGACCCAGGCAGGGGGCAGGAGGGCCAGGCGGTGACAGGCAGCTCAGTCCCCGGGACAGGACTGCTGTCCCTCTGCTGAGTCCACTTGTGGCCCCGGATGAAAAGTTGGGTCCACATCTTTTAATTCGAGTGGATCCTCATGGAGGGGGGGGGCTTCCAAACTGAGGTGTGAAACTCGGAGGACCCAGGGGACAGGTGACTCCTGACGTGATGTTGGCCAGACAGGATCATCGATGCCTGGGAGGCTCACGGTGGAGCCAGCGCACACACCTGCCGGGCAGGTGACCCACACGCAAGGCAGCAGCAGTTCGGGGACCGCCATGACTTAGCCTGTGTTCGTTCCAGGGTCGGATTTCTTTAACGATGAGAATAAATCAGTGTCATTTCACGCTTTCAGCTCATGAGACAGGGTGAGGTGGAAAAGCATGGCGAATGGTCACGGTTTAAAAACTTACTGCAGCCAAAGGCACATTGCCACGAATCCCCCGTCCCTCGGAACACACTGGCTCCTGCCCCTGCACGTTCTTGTGGTTTACTCAGAGGGACAACATACACTTGTGTGTGATCTGGAGTCCAGCCCGGAAGGGACTGGAACGGTGATGGACGGTCACAAAGGCTCTCCGCTGGGCTCTGGCGCGCCGGAATCCTCTGTGCTCTCCAGGATCCAGTTAGGTCTCCACCTTTCAGCTTAGATCGAAATCCAAGCCACCTGGAGTGGGTGGCAAGCCAACCCGGCTTTCTGGTCTACAGGCCGAGCCTACACATTTGCATCCTACAAGCTCCCTGCAGCCGCAGCAGCCGGGAGCGGGGAGCTCAGTACCCCATGCTCTGTTCCCAGGCGGTGAGCTCCGGAACGGGAGCTGGCTTGTCCTCCAGCTTCTGTGTGCTCACCCACTGTTCATTCCTGAATAATGTGCTGTGATAAAAAATGCGATGCATGCTTAAGATTCTTACCGCATGCACTGTATCCACCTTATTCACCAGATCCGGCGTCCCCTGACTTCAAAGCCACCATGAGGCAGTAAACCTTTGATTGCATTCAGGGATGCTGGGACAACCACGAAAAGACACGAAAGAGGACTTCCGGAAATGCTTTAGAACCTGGCCAGCAGGGTCAGATGCGTGTGTTTGGAGCGAGGGGGAGGCTTTGCAGGGGGACTCATGGCCATGTGCCTTGCACTGTAGTAATTTTTAAAATTTACATATTCACTGTGTATTTGGCCCGTGCTTCTTTGCCTTAGGGGAAGGCTCTTAACACTGTGTAATGAGTAACATTCCCGCCTCATTTTTATTCATAATTAAGAAAATCACTATAACAAATAGAGCTTTTCATGTGAAGTGCACAGATGGGTTTGCGAAGATCCCTCTGTGTTGCATCCAAACCGGCGTGTGAGTGGGGACACCGAGCGGTGCATTTCAGCTGCTCTCTGTAAGCTGCATCTTTAGCACGGTGCACGGAGTCTGCTCTCATTTAAACACGCGTTAGCTTCAGCCTGGGCTCTCCTGGGCCTTCCTCCCTTGGTGATGAGCTGGGCGAGGCTTTCCCCGGGTGGAGGGGGCTTTGAAGCTCTTCCTCCCTTTTGAAGGTGGACAGCTGAGAGCTCGGGAAGGCGCGGGCATTGGTACGGCGACTGTCATCTGGGGTCCTGAGCACGTTGCGGGAGGTGTCGCCGGAGAACACCGCAGGCTCGTGACTCACTGGACAGAAGGATCCTCGCGGTGACTCACAGAGCTGTGGGCCCGGAATAGAAACCAGAAGAACTCATGTCACGGCTTCTCCTGCACACGCAAATGCCCAGGGCAGGCAGCGTTACAGGCGAAGCGCCGCCTTTTGGTCTAATTATCCAGTTTCTGTGAGAATGTGTCCACAGGCTCACCAGCGCGTGCCCACTGCATGCCCCGGTGCTTACAGTCACTTTCTAGCAGGTTCCTGGCTGGGCACGGGGTGGCCGAGCCTGCCAGCGAGCAAGGGGAACGGAACACAGAGACTGTCCTAAGAGGAGGCCTTCCCACGTCCCTGGCATGTGAGTCACATACGTCAGGGAGCCGGAGAAGGGGAGAGGGAGTCAGTGCCGCTGCCAGGACACCGGGGGAAGGACCACGGGGCATCCAGCCCAGGCCTGGGGCGCCCAGGCCATGCGCCGCCTCTGTTTCAGGCCACTCAGGACCAGCTGGGCCCGGGAGGGCATCGGAACGCTCAAGCTGGACTCTTTATTATTATTATGTTAAAGAGAAAAGAAAACAAAATTTCAAAACACAGCAATTGGGGGTAGCAGTGGTACATACGTTGTTATCTTCGAATCAGTTACTCACAAGACATCTGCATTTAGTCCTCAGGACGATACTAGCACAAACCTCTCTCTTCAATGAGCTCAGAGAAATCAGCAGTAAAATATCTTAACTAGCTCTTGTGTATATAGTTTCAGCTTCTCACACCAGGGAGACAGTAAGATGTTTGCACACTAATGAATGTGGTCTCAAGCTGTATCCATTTACCTAGGAAAGTCTCCAGTTTATCCTTCTTTATGGCTGAGTAGTGCTCTGTTGTATAAAAAAGTTACACCTGACTGTGAGTTCGAGACCAGCCTGAAAGGCCATGTTGGACCTTGGGGCGCTGGGAAAACAGGCAGCCGCCAGCATGCCGCTCTGGTAAGGGGCTGTGGCCTGGCAGGCTGCGGCCGCCCCAGGGCGAGAACCATATCAGCGTTTCCTGAGACCCACGATGCGCCATGTTGGACCTTGGGGCGCTGGGAAAACGGGCAGCCAGTTCACCCCTCCAGTGGGCAGCTGTGAGCCTACCGGGGTGCGGGCTAAGAATCAAACATCCATCTCCCGCCCACCCCTCCCTACCCCCCACCTCCACTAGCATGTGAGAGCCGGAGATCTGGGCATGTCTTGCGAGTCTGACTATAGGCGATAAAGCAAATAAGGGGGATTTTCTTCTGCCATCTCTTTGCGGGCAAATATTTTTATCTCTGTTTTGCTCTGCTCTGATCAATGGTACTGCTCTATTCAGTATTCTGTTCTGGTAATTTCGGTATTTCCTTCGATAATGCTCTGCCTCATTGAAGGAACAACTACTGTGAAGAAAACCAGATGTACTGTTGTGCCTATTGCTCTGTCCCGGTGGCCTGCTGGGAGGTTCTGTGCCGATTTCTCTGCACTGCCTCAGCTGGCTATGTCCTGTCTTGTTCTGCTGTATTTTACTACCTTCAAAATAAATTAATAATAATAAATAAGAAAAAAATTTTTAAAAATAAATAATAACAAAACAGATCAGCAAGGTACTGAGCGACCTGAAACATGATATAACTAAACAGATAATGGACTTAAAAAGCAAAAGGAGGAAAAACAAGTGCTCTAAAGGCTATAACTGCATGTATATTTAAGGGTGTAGGATTGATAATTATGTTGCTAAGTTTTTGTTGGATCAGAGAACGGAGCTGTTTGCAGCCTCACTGTTTGAATGTCCACTTTGTATGCTTTGATTTTGTAACTTGAACAACTATATCCAAGAAGACAATATGTGATATATCAACTAGTGATTTCTTACTGTTCATTTTGTTGAAATTCTGTATTGTTTCTACCTTTTTTTCTGTTTTGCTTTATTTTTCCCCTCTCTTTAAATAAAAAAATTTTAAAAAGTCACATCTTTTTTATCTGTTCCTCAGTTGATGGAAATTTAAGTTGTTTGCAAGATCTCCTACTAATTGTGCTGCTGTAAACACGGGTGCACATACATCGCTGTGGTACGATGTTTTTAATTCTTCTGGGAAGATACCCAGAAAGGGGACAGCTGGGTTGAATGGGACCTCCAGTGCTAGGATTTGAGGAACCTCCACAGTGGCTGCAACAGTCTACACTCAAACTGAATTCTTTCTTTATTTGGGGGGTACCGGGGGCTCGAACTCACAACCTCAAGCAGTATGGTGGAAGCGGACAGACTTTGGGTGCAGATGGACCCAGGGGTCATGGCCAGGGAAACCCGGAGGGCCGATGGAGTGGGGACCGTTTGTGGCTTTCCCATGATCTGCTGCGGGTGCCCTTTAGACTTGATCTGTTACCGTGGAGTCAACTGTGGCCTTCGCGTCTGTGGACTCGAGGCTGAGAGGCCACATCCGGTGACGCAGGACGCGGGTTTCCCTGAGGCCTCCCTCCCCTGGCTGAAGCCCCCACACTAAGGTCCTCGGGCCTGATCACCTCCTGAGGGCCACACTGCTGACCATCAAAGTTGATTATGGCTCCACCCTCCCGATGCCCTAGAACGGGGCCTCCGTTTCTCCGCAGGAAAGTGTGGGTGACGTGATTACCATTTCAGAAGCCAAAGCAGGCGTGGCAGGGCACCCCCATCAACACTTTCTCAGCAGACCCTGCAGACACGGCCCGGCGGAGGACTGGGCAGGCTCTGTGCCAGGCCAAGCCCCGCGGGACACAGCCCGATTCCCGGAGCTGGGGGCGGCAGTGTTGGATTCTGGCCGCCCCAGCCACCGTGTCCTCCCCAATGGCTCTGTGACACCGTGTTGGCTGGGCTCCTTCTCCTGCTCCTTCCCCACCTAGTTCTTCATCCTACAACTCATTAGCGAATTCTCATCCTCCTGTCTACTCACAGTAGGGGCCTCCTGCTCCCAGAGAAGAACCTGGACTGCAGCCAGAGCCTGCAGAAGTAGAAGAGATAGTTCCCCAGAGGCCAGGTACATTGCACGGATAAACCAACCCTGGCGGCTGTTCCCGGTGCGCGCGATAGCTTATTGACTTAATATTTACAATATCGGTAGGCCATGGGCTACTTAAAGGCCTGTGACGTGTGATCCTTTAAGACCACACCAAGGAAGCCAGGTGTGGTAGCGCACGTCTGTAATCCCAGCACTCAGGAAGCTGAGGCAGGAGGATTGTTGCAAATTCGAGACCAGTCTGGGCTACAAAGTGAGCTTGAGACCAGCCTGAACTGCATAGTGAGACCCTGTCTCAAAAAAGACCAAGGACAACAACAAAAAACCTTCACCAAGGGACAAATTCAAACCCAAAAGCTGCTGATAGTACAGGATCCATTTTCTTGGCTAATAAGTGAGTCTAGCACACCGTTCAGAATTTCAAGATTGGCATGAATGTCGTTAGTGTCTGTTTGTTAAGTCAGAATCCATCTAGGAAAAGAAGAGGCCGATCCCGCTAGTAACAGGGAGGCCAGCTGGGAGCAGGTCAGCAGAACTAAGTGTCTGATCACAGGGTGGTAGAATAACTGGGCTGGCAGAAGCAACAGGAAGCTGTTGGCAGCCCCAGAGCTAAAGGAGCAGTTAGAGCTGGGGTCACCCGGCAGCAGCAGAGGCCAGGGACAGGACCGGCTGCAGAGAAGTGAGGAGAACTCCAGAGGGGCCCAGCGGCCCCCGGAGACCAGCAGGGTCTCGCTATGCAGTTCAGGCTGGCCTTGAGCTCACTTTGTAGCCCAGGCTGGCCCTGAACATGCAGTGATCCTCCTGCCTCAGCCTCCTGAGGGCTGGGATTACAGGCTGTGTCACCACTCCTGGCTAGAGTGAGTTTAAAGGCAGCCTGCATTACACAGCAAGGCCCTTTCCAAAACAAAACAGAAAAAGCCACTATGCAGTTCAGAATGACCTTGAATGACTACGTGGCCCAGTCTGGCCTTGAACTTGAGGCGATCCTCCTGCCTCAGCCTCCCAGTGCTGACATTATGGGAAGCTAGACCCAGTAAATGGGCTTTGTGTGGTTAAGAGCTCAGACAGCATCAAACGTGCAGCGTTGGGTTCTAATGCCTACTTGGGACTCAGGAGTGTGTGATTTGTGGAAGGACAATTGGGCTGAACTCTAGTTCATCTGTAAAATGGGCTGACACTAAATCTTCCTCTTAGTCTTAAAATCCATCAAGTACAAGAAGTGCCCTGGCATGTGTGGGAGGGACACGCTTAGCATGAAACACATACTAACTGCTATTATTACCAAACAGTAAGATGTAGCGTTGTGTTGAGAATAAATATCCCGCAGCTTGAGAGGGAGCCAAACACTGGGAAACAGCTGGAAGCCCAGCAGGGCACGCTTTGGGCGAGGGTCAGGGTAGCAGGGGCTCCATGTGGGACTGGAACTGTGACCCTCTGCCCGCCATGACCTGCCCACTGTTACCCTCTGCCCGCCGTGTTCCTCTGCCCAGCGTGACCCTCTGCCCACCGTGACCCTCTGCCCACCGTGACCCTCTGCCCACCGTGACCCTCTGCCCGCCGTGTCCCTCTGCCCGCCGTGTCCCTCTGCCCGCCGTGTCCCTCTGCCCGCTGTGACCCTCTGCCCACCGTCACCCACTGCAGGAATGATTGTTTGCTATCGAGTCACGCGCTGAGCAGCCCTGTAAATGCGGTGCTGAGCTATGGAAATCTGAGCACCGTGTAAGGTGACTGCTCCATGCTCCACGAGGGGTCACCGCGAAGGTTGCTGTTTCTCCCTGTAAGACACCGGCGGGTTCTGTGTCCCCAGTGACGTCACCCTCAGGGTCCACATGCCGCGCTTCTTGGGGAAAGGCAAACTGCTGCTCCTCGGTTTCACTTAACCTGGTTTTGCCATTTTGCTGGTTTCCTTTTTAACTGATGAAATAAATTGCTTTACCTGGGTTTGATCCATTTTATGTTTTTAGTTTCTTGAAAATTATGCCTGATGAAATAGAAATGCATACACAGTGCCTTGTGGGGGCAGGAAATTAAGATCTGGAAGCCAGGCGTGGTGGCTCACGCCTGTCATCCCAGCACCTGGGAGGCTGAGGCAGGAGGATGGTTGCGAGTTTGAGACCAGCCTGGGCTACGAAGTGAGTTCAAGGCCAGCCTGAACTGCATAGCAAGACCCTGTCTCAAAAAAAAAAAGACAAAAAAAAAAAAAACAGAAAGAAAGAAATTGAGATCTGGAGACCAAGAAGGGCCACCCAGAAAGGGGTGTCTGGGCAGAGGCATGGGGAGACCAATCGAGAGACCACAACAGATCAAATGCAGGCTCAGAGACACAAGATTGAGGTCAAATGAGTTCTTTAAAAATAAAGCTGTGCAGCCCTGTGGTGGCGCAGGCCTGCAATCCCAGCGATGCAGGGAATGAAAGTCCTGACCTGTATGTCCAGTACGAGTTCATGTTTTCTAAAATCGAAGAATCAGTTTTAGGAATAACGGAGGTTAAGAGCAGACATGTTTATTGAGAGGAAGAAGCTTTTGTCTGGGAGAGACAGAGGGGTCCCGAGTGGGCTGCCAAAGATTCTGTCTTTTCTGGGGGTTTTTATGGAGTAAAATCATGAGATGAGGTGAGTTTAAGGTGGGAAAACTGGGAACTCACACAGCAGACAGGTGGGAGGTGGGACAGAGCTACAGTCAACTAATCAGATTAATTGTTCGGGTAAAATTGACCAAATCAGGGACAAATGGGGAAGCGAGTCAGGAGGCCATGGGGCATTCTTTATGGACCAGGGATTCTTCCCTAGGGATTGGGATGGTGACTCCTGGCTTCTCAATATCTAATCCCTAAGGGTCATACTTCGGGTGTGGTTGCATTTGTTTTACCTTCTGTCTTGAGATCTGGCCCACAGCAGGAGGTGTGTGTCCTCCAAGGTGCAAAGACATCTGGTCCTCTGTCCCGGCTCCTGCGAGGGCCCAGCCCTGTCTGACTGCCTATAGTATTTCTAACTAGCTCAGCTGCCTGTAACACCAGAACTCGGGAGGCTGAGACAGGAGGATTTCTGTGAATTCAAGGCCAGCCAGGGTTACACAGTGAGTTTAAGGCCAGCCTGAACTATATAGCCAGATCCTGTCTCAGCAAACCAAAACAGTAAAGACAGAAAAGCCTCAGCCGCCCTGGGACAGAATGAGCGGCCTGCACCGCGCCTGCCCCTGCGTGGTCTGGGTATTGAACGTCTGTCCCTTGGTCTGGGTATCGAAGCCTTGAAGCCCGGGAGGAGCCGGAGCCCCGCGGTGCGGCCCGGACGGAGACCTCAGTTTGGGGGTGCGGGTTGCAGGCCCCACACACTTGCCCGTCTTCCCGGTTCTCCACCCGCCATTGTGTGCTTGCTTTGCCACACACCCCACCACGCTGTCCTGCCTGTGGGAGGCCCACGACCAAGGGGCCCCTTGAGTGGACGGGACCCTCCAGGACCTAGAGCCCAAATAACCCTTTCCCCCTCGGAAGTGGACGGCCTGGCGTCCAGTGGGGCCGCAACACGCCTCCTGGCAGTGCCCGCTTTGCTGGAGATGAGACCAAGGTCTCTGTCCCAAATGGAGCCCTGAAGGGCCCGGTGCTCTGCTCTGATTCCTTTTTTCCTGCAAAAACAGGCACCGGGGGCTGCAAATGCGTTCTGTTCGGCATCCAGCATCCGCATCAGTCTGAAAATGCCAATCGCCCCAGCAGCTGCGGGCTGAATCTGCGGCTTGTCTGGCAGACACGGCCGGGAGAGGAAGGCGGAGCTCTTGAGGTGAATCACTGAGCGAATCCCAAGTGGCTGCCATGCAAAAATTTTACACAATGCTAGTGAGTAAGCAAATGGAAAAAGGAACCTGTTTTTTGAAGCAAATGGAGTATATTTTTTCAAACAATTGCTTCGACATGCTGAAGGGGAAAGTTAGTTTAAGGGAAGGAAAATGAAAAAGCAGTTGAGGAATTTGGGGGAACACTTGACCTTACCCAGGCTGGCCTTGAACTCATGGCAACCCTCCTGCCTCAGCCTCCTAAATGTTGGGATTACCGCAGGGCTGTCCCGGCTGCCAGCCGCTGCAGGGCTCATCTCCAGGGTGTCCGTGCCCCACTCACCTCCCTTGGATCCCCGTGTCCAGCCAGCCTCTCTCACAGAGGCCTGGGCATCTCTGCCGCTGAGCCACAGGCGGCGAAGCTCCTGCCCGGGAGCTCAGCGCGAGGCCTGCCGTGGGGCCTGATCTCGCTCATGCGTGGGCCTCACGACCTCTCGGGCTCTCAGTTTCCACAGAGTCTGGTCCCCTGTAGACTCTGGCAATAATCAGGTTACTGAGAGACACGACTTTAAAAAGTTTTTGCTACGTGTGGTGGTGCACACCTCTCACCCCAGCAGGAGGGAGGCTGAGACAGGAGGATTGCTCTGCGTTCCAGGCCAGTCTAGGGTTCATAGTGACACCCTGCCGCAAACAAAACAAGACAAAACAAAGCAATGCAATGCACAGCACAACAAAGAAAAGCAAAACTAAATTACACTAAACTAAGCTGCCTTAGGGGAAAACTTGCTGGGCTTCCTCTCCCACGTAAAGGAAGGGTCAGTCAGGAACACTGTCTTTTGAATGGCTGTGCCCATGTGCAAATGAGGATTGAAAATACTCCTTTCTGATTGGCCCTGTAAACAGTGTCCTGTTTGAATGGGGAGGAGCACTTGTCTGATGGGTCCACCTGCTAGGCCCGTAGCCTGGGCTTCTGCTTTAGAGACGGTCTCGAATGGGTGTTGGACTTTGTGGAAAGATTTTTCTGCGTCTGTTGAGAGGCTCCAGTGGTTTTCCTGTCTGGCTCTGTTGCTGGGGTGGGTCACATCTACCGATCTGCGTGTGTGAAACTGCCCCTGCGTTCCTGGGGTGAGTCCCACTGGGTCGTGGCTACACCACCCCAGGCAGACCCCATGCATTCTGTTTCCTCGGGTCTCACTGAGGATTTCTGAGTCCATGTTCATTAGGGAGATTGGCCTGTAGTTCTTTTCTGGTTGGGTCCTGTTTTGGTTTGTCTGTTTTGTTTATGTAGTTCAGGCTGGTGCTTTTGAATTCACTATGTAGCCCAGGCAGGCCTCAAACTCACGGTGATCCTCCCGCCTCAGCCTCCCTAGCTCTGGGGTTACAGGTGTGTACCATGACGCCCAGTTCCTCCTCTGGCTTTGGTATTGAGGTATTCTTGCTTGCAGGAATGATTTTCATAGTTTTGCTTCCCTTTCAACTTCATTAAAGATTTTGAGGAGTAATGGCATTACATTTTCTCTAAATTTCTTGTAGAATTTAGCAGTGATTCTGTCAGGTCCTGGGCTTTTTTTTTTTTTTCTTTGTTGGTAAGTTTTTAGTTACAGTTTCAATTTCATTAACTGATATTTGAATTTTTTTCTTTTTTTGGTACAGGGAATTGAACTCAGAACCTTGTGGTTGCCAGGCAGGCGCTGTGCCACTGAGCTAAATCCCAGACCTTAGAATTTTTATATTTTCTTTATTCAACTTTTGTGATTCACATGCATCTAGGAATCTGGCCCTTTCTTCCATATTTTCCATCTTATTAGACCAAATTTATTGAAGAAGGTGCTGACAATCTTCTGGATTTCTGAAGGCTCCATTGTGATTTCACCCTTTTCACTCCTAACTGCATGAATTTGAGTCTTTCTTTTCCTTTTTTTTGATAAAGTTGGCTAAAGATATACCAATTTTATTTAATCCTTCAAAGAACCAATTCTTAGATTCATTGATTCTTTGCATTATTTTCCTGGTTTCAGTCACATTAATTGCTGATGTGATCTTTGTAATTTGTTCCTTTGTGTAAGCTTTGGCCTTCACTTGTTTTTCTTTCTCTAGAAGTTCAAGGTTCCCCCAGGAGGATTAGAATGGACATTCCCTGGGCAGGTGGGAGTAGAGTGTGACATTTCCCATCGCATCCCCTAAATCCCAGTCAATAAAAACAAAATACACATACACACACACACACACACACACTAAGTAAATAAATAAAAATGAAAATTGGAGATTCAACATTAGGTTGTTTATTTGAACTCCTTCTGCTCTTCTAATATATGAATTCACACTATAAGCTTCCTTCTTAGGACTGCTTTCATGGTTCCAGTATGTTGTGTTAGGATTATTGTTTAATTATAGATCTCATTTAATTTCTTCTTTAATTTCATCTGTGGCGCATTGGTTGTTCAGGCGGGTGCTATTGAATTTGCATGTGCTTTTGAAGTTATTGTGGTTTCTTTTGTCATTGGTTTCCAATTCCACGGCACCAGAAAGCATTTGACAAAGTCCAACACTCATTGATGATAAAAAACCCCACCCTATAGAAAATTGGGTGCATGGTCTTTATCTCACTCAGATAAAAGCCGACCGTGACAGATCATCACCAGAACCATACGAAGTGCCAAGAACTGAAAGCTCTTGCTCTCAAGTCAGGAGCAAGACAAGGGTGCCACTGTCACCACTCCTGTTCAATATTGTTCCAGAAACATTAGCCAGAGCCATTAGACAAGAGAAATTAATAAAAGGAATAAAGATAGGAAAGGAAGAGGTTAAACTGTTGTTATTTGCAGATGACCTGATACTCTACATAGAAGACCCCAAAGACTCCACCAAAAGATTTCCAGATTTAATAACCAAATTCAGCAGCATAGCTAGATACAAAGTCAACACTCAAAAATCAATATTGTGCTGGGGACTTAGCTCAGTGGCTTAAGTGCCTGCTTGGCAAGAGTGAGGTCATGAGTTCAATCCCCAATACAAACAAACAAACAAACAAACAAAAAAAGCTAAAAATCATTATTTTTTCTATACACAAACAACAAAATCACTGAGGGAGAAACTAGGAAAACCACACTTTTCACAACAGCATCCAGAGAAATGAAATAATTAGGAATCAACCTAGCAAAGGAAGTAAAGGAAGTAAAGGAAGCAAAGGAAGTAAAGTTACATTGAAAACTACAGTACTCTGAACAAAAAATCAAAGAGGACATCAGAAAATAGAAAGAGCCTTGCTCAGGCCTCTCAGGAAGGACCCAGCATAGTGATATTAGCTATCCTCCCGAAATTGTTATACAGATTTAATGCAATCCCAATCAAAATACCATCAGCACACTTCACAGAACTGTAGAAAACAATCCTCAAATTCATCTGGAACCAGAAGAAATCTAGAATAGCAAAAGCACTTCTGGGCAACAAAGGCAAGACAGGGGGCATCACAATCCCTGACTTGAAATTATACGGCAAAGCTTCTGTGATACAAACAGTGTGGTACCGGTGAAAAAGCAGACCTGAGAATCAGTGGAGCAGATTAGAAGAGGCAGAAACAATTCCAAACACACCTGCCACCTTATCTGTGACAAAGAAGCCAAACACATTCGCTGGAAGAGAGGTCTCCTCCTTCATAATGGTGCTGGAAAGACTGGCTTCCACATGCCAGAGACTAGAACAAGGCCCACAGCTTTCACCATGCACTATGCTAAAACCAAAATGGATCAGAGATCTAAATATCAAAACATAAACACTAAATCTGCTGGAAGAGAGAGTAAGTAGAACTCTTGAAAATATAGGTGCAGGAAAAGACTTCGCGAACAAAACCCCAATTGCACAGGAAATACCGCAAAGCATCAGCAACTGGGATCGCACATTATTAAAAAGCTTTTGCACAGTAAAAGAAATCACCAACAGAGTGAGACAACTCACGGTGTGGGAAAAAATCTTAGCCAGTTGCTCCTCAGACTATTGAGTAATATCTAGAATGTATAGAGAACTCAAAAAAAGCCGCACACCCCAAATGTGAAGACCCAATCCAAAAACAGGCTTCCGGGACGCACACGCACTTCTCAGATGAAGAAATACAAGCAGCAGAGAAATATGTGAAAAAAGGTTCGCTGTTGCCGTCACCTGTCATTCGAGAGATGCAAATTAAAACAACACCGAGACTCGATCTCAGCCCAGGAGTGGTTACCGAGAAATCAACAGTAACCTGCTGGAGGGGCCGTGGGGAGAAAGGAGCCCGCTCCACTGCGGGGGAGCCAGGCCGGTGCAGCACTGAGGGACCAGTGTGGAGACTCCTCAGAAACTAGGATTGGGGCGACCCATGCAATTCCTCTCAGGAGCGGGTGTGTCCCCCGTTCCAATTCCCCAAGAAAATTTCCTTCTCTTGAAATAATAGAAAGTGGCAGCAAATCAAAGACTGTAAAATCAAACTCGTATGGCCAGCAGGCCCGATGGCGCACACCCGGGATCCCAACATTGAGTTCAAAAAGAGTCTAGATGATGTAGCAAGACTTTGTCTCAAAACAATAAAACAAACAAATAGAACAATTAGGGCCCGGGGTTTAGCTCAGCGGTAGAGCACCTGCCAGGCAAGTGCAAGGTCATGAGTTTGATCCCTGGTATGAAAAAAAAAAAAGCAAAACAACTCATAAAGTTAAATTCCTCATGATCTCAGAGACGTAAAGATTAATTTTAACAAAAACGAGACAAAAACGAGGTAAAGATTAATTTTAACAGTACAGGATAAAGAGAACACAGTTAAAAGCTTAGGCACAAGAAAAACAACCAAAATTGAGCCGGGCGTGGTGGCTCACACCTGTCATCCCAGCACTCAGGAGGCTGAGGCAGGAGGATGGTTGTGAGTTCGAGACCAGCCTGGGCTACAAAGTGAGCTCAAGCCCAGACTGAACCGCATAACGAGACCCCGTCTCAAAAAGACAAAGAACAACAAAACAAAAACCAAAAAAACCCCACAAACCATTAGTTAGAAAATAAAGATCACATTATATGTCAATTAAAAAAAAGAGAAAAGGATGGAAATGGAAGCGTAGAATAGCAAAGTAACTAGAAAAAAATACTAGGATGGGGCTGGGGCTTTAGCTCAGCAGCTCAGACGCTTGCCTGGTAAGCATGAGGTTGTGAGTTCAATCCCCAGCACCAAAACAAACAAACAACAAAATAGGATTGGCTGTCCCCTTGACCCAACTGTGTCCCTTCTGGGTGCCTTCCCAAGAGAGTTAAGAGCATCACTCCACAGGGATGCACGTGCACCCGTGTTTACGGCGGCACAGTTTGTAACAGGTAAATAGCCCAAACGCCCATCAACCAAATGGATAAAAAGCTGTATTGTTTATAGAATGGAGTACTACTCAGCCATCAAGAAGGACAAACTTGAGACATCTCCGGGTAAATGGACGCACCTTGGCAACACAGCCTGAAGAGAAATAAATCGGACATTCGTGTAAATACTGAATTCTGTCTCTGGTAGGAGGAACTGAAAGTGTAAATAAGATCCAAAATGGACAATAGAAACTGGGAAATAGGAGCAAATTGCACAAAAGAAAAAGGGAACTAAGGAGAGAGAGGAAAAGAAGAAAGGGAAGGGGGAAGGAAGGGTAAGTGGAGGCACGGCTGTGCGAACATGGGGGGCGGCGGGCGGAGGGAGCCGTGTCTGGCACAGGCACACTCGCCCTGGGCTCCGAGCCAGCATGCCGGAGCCCAACTGCACCAACAAACTTAACAAAGGAAACACACGCAGCCCCACCCGGCCTAAAAGTGACGGCCGGCCCGGCCTGTGCACCTGCCGCCACACCTGCCCGGAGCCGCCGCTTCTCCCGGCCCTGGTCTCCTGCCCTGGACTGTCCTCAGCCAGCCATGGTATAGTAGGGGGACATCAGCCCAGGAATCTGAACCAGGCCCTGGGTCTGGTGACGCAGGCCTATGATCCCAGCACTTGGGAGGCTGAGGCAGGGGGAGCACCTCAAGTTCGAGGCCAGTCTGGGCTGCATAGCAAGATCCTGTCTCAACAAAACATGTTTGTTGACTGAATGAGTGAGTGAACGAATCACCTTCCTTGGACCCCAAGCGGGGCCGACCCCTGCACCCCGTAACTCCCGTCCCGTGAAGGTGTGGAGGAGGCCGAGCCATCCCTCCAGCGAGGGTTTGCTGATGGTCGGACCGGCCAGCCTCCACCCTGCCCGCCAGCACCGCCCACCGCAGGAAGCGGGGAAGGCGGCGAATCCTCCTTGCCGGCCACCGGTGGGGTTCATTCATCCTGTCCTTTTAAGCCCCCTCTGCTGGTCTGGACACCGCGGGGGATGCTGAGAAGAAACAACGACCAGGAGGCAGTGCTTACCTCTAAGGCGGGTTTTGAAGGCTGAATAGGAGTTTATCAGGGAAACTGGAATAGGAGTGGGTAGAGCCACAGACCACGGAAGCCGGTAGCAGGGACCAATATGCGCCGGCCGTGTGAGGCTGCGCTGTGTTCGGAGAACCGCGAGCGGGCAGGTCTCGCCGGGGGCAGAGCCGGGAAGCGGGGACCAGCGCCCATCTGAGACGCGCCGGCGGGGATGGCACCCGGGGCCGCCACCAGGGGGCGCGCGCGGGCCGGGGCAGCCGGTGGCTGGAGGCCGAGGTGGGGCCTGGGACCGGGCCCTGTTCCACCCACCTGGGCCGTATCCAGGGGGCCGTCAGCTCCCCCACACTTACGGGTGGTTCTCGGTTTAGCGCAACTGTGCTGTGTGGCCTGAGTCTGGCTGTTAGTCCGTATGTGCGATAAATAACTTCGTAAGGACTTGTGAGATAAACGCACGGTGAGCCCAGCACTCAGGAGGCTGAGGCAGGAGCACCGATGAGAGTTTGAGGCCACCCTGGGTGACAGTGAGTTCAAGGCCAGGCTGGACTGGAGAGCACCGCCTGCCGCGTCTCAAAAGAACCTAAAAAATAAATAAATCAATCTGGTGCTGGCCAGAAAAAAATAAATAAATAAAATAAAATGGAGGGATGGAGGGAGGAGAAGAATTGAGATGCAGCAATTCCCTGCAGAGAATGTAGTCATTATGTCCTGCAAATAAGCACTAACAAAAATTTAAATTAAAAAATTTGTGAGGCGAGGTGTGGTAGCGTTGTCCTGTAGTCCCAGCACTTGGGAGGCTGAGGCAGGAGGATCGTTGCGTTGCAAGTTCTGCTACAGGCAGCTGAGTTAGTTAGAAATATTCTAGGCAGTCAGACAGGGCTGGGCCCTGAAAGGAGCCAGTGCAGAGCACCAGGTACCTGGAAACCTTGCAGGAGACAGACACCTCCCCTGTGGGCCAGGCCTCATGACAAAAGACAGCGCAAACACAACCACACCCTAAGGATAAACATCAGGGATTGATATTCTCAGTAGGTATGGGTCACTCTGAGGAAGCCAGGGGTCACCATCCCAACCCCCTGCAGAAGGAGTCACTGCTCTGAAGTATGCGCTTGCTACCTGACTCCCTTCCCCATTTGTGCCTGATTTGGTCAATTTTACCTGAGCATTAATCTGATTGGTTGACCATAGCTCTGTCCCACCTCATGCCCTTCTGCCTTGGGAGTTTATGTTTTCCCCCCTTGGACCTGGCTCACCTCCTGGTTTAACTCTGTAAAGTCCCTAGAAAACACAGAGTCCCTGGCAACCCACTCGGGACCCGCTCTGTCTCTCAGAAGCTTTCTTTCTCCCAATAAATACATCCTGCTCTTAACCTCTGTTGTTCCTAAAATTCATTCTTTGATTTTTAAAGAACAATAACTTGTATTGAACAGGTTGGGAGTTTCATTCCTCTGTATCAGTTCGGGAAGAGCCTGGGCTACAAAGTGAGCCCAAGACCAGCCTGAACTGCATAGTGAGACCCTGTCTCAAAAAGACAAAAAAAAAAAATTGTGCAAGTATCTTTCATTATAAAAAAAATATTTGAAATATCTCAGTTAAAGCAGGTGCGGTGGTGCACACCTGTGATCCCAGTGCTCGAGAGGCTGAGGCAGGAGGATCACCAAATGCTGATGCCAGACTGGGCTACATAATGAGCCCAAAGCCAACCTGAACTACAGAGAGAGACCCTGTCTCAAAGAACAGAACAAACAAACAAACAAAATTAAGTGTGTTTGAAAGAAACCATGGGTTTAGATTCAAATAAACCTGGCTTCAAAATCTTGATCTTTTATTTCTCAATCCCTTGATCTTGGGAAAATCCTCCGAGTTCTAATTTTTTTTTTTTTTTTTTAGAATTGTGAAACATCGTTTTTCTTACAGGTTTATTTTGAGTCTCGAATTCTACACGTAACCCATCACCGGCACAGGAGTGAGCCTGGCAGATATTAGAACTTGTGTGACTAAGAAGTTTGATTGTCTTGACGACCAGCGCTTCCCTTGGAGCCGAGCTCAGGCTACAGACAGCACGGCAGCCCAGGAAAGCCAGGCCCTACAGGCTGCACCCTCTGACTTGGGTGCCAGATTGCCCTGCCCCACCTCTCATTATTATTATTATTATTATTACTATTATTATTATTTTCTGCCTTTTTGAGAAGGCCTCACTGTGCAGTTCAGCCTGGCCTTGAACTCCTAGAGACCCTCCTGCCTCAGCCTCCCCAGTGCTGGGACTCCAGGTGCACACACCACACCCGATTTGCCCACTTCTCGAAAGACTCTGCAAACAGGTTTTTGGTTTTGCATTTGGTTTCACAAGGGGCAAAAGAGGAACAGAAAATGTAGGTTGAGGCCGCTTCCTGGGCGACTCCCCTTAGCTTTGTCCCTGTTACTTAGTCACCAGATGAGCCGTGGACGCTCAGGGACCCAGCAGCAGGGGCAGGAGTGAGGGACGCGGTGTCTAGAAACCCCCCAGGGAGCCCCGAGGTGCTGGGGTCACCGTTGGCCCCTGCCTCGTGGGTTCTGCAGGACCAGAAGGCTGTGGTCAGAGGTCTGCAGGGCTGGGCGCTGGGGTTGGGCGTCAGGCACCCCCCCCCAGCCTCTTGCGTCCAGGCTGGGTGCTCGGGGCACAGTTGGGAGCTGCAGACTCAGCCTAAGTGGGGGTGAGCTGAGGTCCCCCCCTCTGACTCAGCAGCCAACACACCTGCCGGCCCCACCCAGGCCCTGGGCACCCGCTCCTGGGCCTGCACCCCCAGAACTGCCAGCCGCAGGCACCGTGCCCCACCCCATGCTGGAGCGGGAGGGGCTGCTGGGCAGCAGGCGCAGTGTGAAGGTCTCTGGTGGTTTGTTTTGTTTTGCTGCAGCCCTGGGGATTAAGCCCAGGGCCACCGTGTTACACCCCTGTCTTTTTAAACTTTTTATTTATTTATTTATTTTTAATTTAGAACTAGGGTCTCAAAATAAGTTGCCTAGGCTGGGCTTAAATCGGAATCTTCCTGTCTCAGCCTCCCAGAATGCTGAAATGACAGGCGTGCACCACCACACCTGTGGGGGTGTGGACTGGTGTCCAAATCCGGGTTGCAGCTGAGATTGCAGTGCATCCGCCCGGGTGGCCTCTGACACCGCCAACACAGTCTACACGCACAGGCTGCCTGCCAAGCACAGGCTGCTCTGAGGTCATGGGGCCTGAATTTCCACTGCGGTCAGCGGCAGGGAGGTGAGGCCTTCTCCAGGGTGCGCTAGGTCCACGGAGCTGGAGGCTGGAGAAAGAAGCGGCCACAGGAAAGCACATTTCAGGGAACAGGTTGAGCCAGGAGTGGTGGTTCACGGCTCTGACCCCACCCAGCACTGGGAGGCTGAGGCAGGAGGATCCCCGTGAGTTCAGGGCCAGCCTGGGCCACACAGCGAGTTCAAGGCCTGGACCTGAGTTCAGGGCCAGCCTGGGCCACACAGCGAGTTCAAGGCCTGGACCGCATAGGGAGACTCTGGCTCAGAAAGCAACAAAACCAAGTTCATTTTCTACCACTCATAGTTCTGTGTGTGTTGTTTAGTGTACACGACTTTAATTTCTCCCCTCATGGGGGAGGGTGGGTTTTGGGTCTGAAGTCAGGTAACAGGCCCTCCCCCCCCCGTCAGTCAGCCGCATGACCCTAGTGGGCGTCTTCACCAACAGACTGGGGAGAGGAATCACCATTCCAGTGCAGGGGGGGGGGTCACCCCACAGGGGCTTGAGATGGGCACAGGCCGGCAGGGGGGAGATACTGCATGATATCTGGTAAGCGCAGGCTGGCCTGACGCTGCAGGGATCCTCCCGACTCAGCCTCCCGAGGGCTGGATCTCAGGCCTGTGCCACCTCACCTCACTTACCATTTTTGTGGCTGTGCAGTGACCACAACTTGGGAAACACAGAGCAAAGCGGAACTGAAACCCATCAGCAGTTTCATCACTCAAAGAAGAAACCCGCGGTTAGCATTTGGCTCATTAGCTTCCGGTTTTCTGTCACTGTGTAGTTTACTGTGTCTTTTTCTCCACTTTTTGTATTGCCCCATCCTGAATGTAAAATGCGAATCCCAATGATCAGTTATTTAAGAGACAAATTTTTCCAGGCTGATTGTAATGGCTTCAAAACTTTTTAATGGCTTCGAAGCATTAAACCAAGTCAGTGTATTGTAATTTACCTAATCATTCTCCTACTGTGAGATATTTTAGTGGATTCTAGGGTTTTTTCTATTCTACGTAGCTCAGTAGCAAACACATCTATAGATAAAGCTCTTCCTTTATTTATTATTATTATTATTTCTTTAAAAATTGTTCCCAGAAATGAAATCACTGAAGCACAAGTGGGTTTGCATAGACCCACTTTTTGCCAAAATAATAATAATACATTTGTTAGGGGGAGGGGGATAGGGTCTCACTGTGCAGTCCAGGCTGGCCGTGAGCTCACTATGTAGTCCAGGCTGACCACTGCAGTGACCATCCTGCCTCAGCCTCCCCTGGGCTGGGTCACAGGTGTGTACCATCTCACCCCGCTTTCCAAAATAATTAAGAATGTGGAGGTGGGGCTTCTGGCACCTGCCCCTCCCCTCCCCCTCCTCCTTGCACCTGCCCCGAGATAGAGAGGACTCGAAGGGGGAGGGGAGGGGGGCGGGGAGACCCCCAGAGGGCCAGGCACTCCTGGCCACCTTCGCTGGGGCCCAGGTGCTGTCTTTGTCTCCACCCATCCCCTGCCCACAGCTCCCGCGTGTCCCCTGCGGGACGCCTTCCCCGCCGCCGTCACCCCTAGGGGTCAGCCGCCCTCCGGGCTGTCTAGGCACGGGCGGGCGGGTGATGTCTGTGAGCTGAGACCACCGAGTCACTGACGTCTCTGGCTGCGGTGCCGAAACTGCTGTGGGTGACAGTGACACAGCCCGCGCTGAGGAGAGCGAGAAGCCAGAGAGAGCAGCTGACCCTCGGCCGCCCAGCCGCAGACCCCACCACGGTGTGCGCTGCAGGTACCTGTGCCATAGACGGGTGGACGGACGGACGGAAGGCGGATGCACAGACGAACAGATGCATGGATGGATGGACAAATGGACAGATGGGTGGATGGAAGGACGGACAGGCAGAAAGACAGATGGGCTGGGCTGACAGGTGGGTGAACAGATGGATGAACGGGTGGATGGACAGACGGGTGGATGCTTGCGTAAGCAGACAGATAGATGGACAAGTGGACAGATGGGTGGGCAGACAGACAGATGGACAGATAGAGAAATGGATGATGGATGGATGAATGGACAGACAGATGGACGGATGGATACATAGACAGACAGGAAGATGAACAACTGGACAGATGGATGGATAGACAGGAAGGTAGACAGATAAATGGATGATGGACAGATGAATGGATGGATAAATGGACAGACAGGTGAATGGGTGGACAGATGAATGGATAGATGCATAGACAGACAGATGGACAAGGTGAATAGATGGATAGACAGGTAGATGGACAGGTAAATGGATGGATGGACAGATAGATGGACAGACAGACAGATAGATAATGGTTGGACACAGATGTATGACACATGGACAGATGGACAGATGGGCAGATGGGCAGATGGATGGATTGATGGATGATGCAGACCACTCTGAAGTGGCTCTGAGCAGGACTTAAAATTGCCCAGTTGGCCTGGTTTGGGTGCTTGCCAGCCCATCCCCTGTCTAGAGACAGGCAGCAGAGTAAGTGAAACTCCATGGGGTCTCTGGTCCCAGCTGAGTCCTGTAGTGGTCTGTGATGCAGTGAAGCCGCAAAGGACAGGCTAAGTCACAGCTGGGGATGCCTGACGCCCACCCAATTAACTGCAGAAAGACTAGCTGCAGGCATTTCACTCCCTTAGGGAAAGTCACCCTGGAATCTTTCTCCTGAAAGCCTCCTCCTGAATGAGCATAGGATGCTTCTCCTAAATGAACACATCTGTGCTCGGAAAAGTCCGTGAAGCACACCCAAGACTCTGCCCAGCTGCCCGAGTTCTCCACTCTAACTCCACCTTGTTTGAGAGAGAGCCAGGACGTGGGTCCAGCAAGCCTGGTGGGGTCGCGGGGAAACCGAACTGGTGACTCCTGCTAGCCGTGCCGGCATGCAGACCGCTGAGCCAGAAGCCCACACAGTTCTACCTTGTTTGAAAACCAAATAAATATAGGTGCCCAGAGAAGTCCCTTGTCTAAGCCCCGAGAGAATCTTGAATTCTGCTACAGGGTTTTGCCTCCTGGAGCCTGAAAATCACACCACTTGTCTCATTTATTGAAACCTTCCCCGTCTACTCATTTGGGAGGTTGTGGGCAAGATCAGTCCATGAAGATGGATAGATGGGTGAATGGACAGACAGACAGGTGGACAGATAGATGGGTAGATGAATGGATGGATGAACAGATAGGTAGGTGGGCAGAGAGACAGATGCACAGATGATAAAGCGGTTGGATGGATGGACAGAGTATATGCTCCACCAGGCTAACCCCAGACATTCAGGGACCAGTTCCCCAAATTCCCAGACATCAGCAATGGGGTAAGAGGTGAGCCGGGGAGCCTCCAGTGTCTCCTGCCCCAAGGTGAGGGACCGAGGGACCGTGAGTTGCCCGCTGCAGAGTATGTGGCAGAGGTGGGAAGCAGACACCTCCTCGGGAGGATGGGACCAGGGCCCCTAACCCCAGGTCCTCCCTGCAAGGTGGCCACTGGGTTCCTCCTATAGGCCAGCGATACAGCAGCCACTGCAGTGGCCACCTCCTGACTCATGCAGAGGGGAAGCAGTGGGCGCTGCAGGTCTGGCTGGGAAACCCAGAGGCCGCCAGCCTCTCCTTGTGCTCTGCCAGGGTCAGAAGTGAGCTGGTACTTGAGTGTCATGGGTTCACCCTGGGCAGAGGACTGGTGCCACTCGGCTGGAACCACGACCACACAGCAGTGACATCTCTGAGCACCAGGACTTGTACTGTGACCCGGCTGCTGATGTGGCTGGAATCAGTGGCAGCCACATCTCAGCGAGCCTTGGCATCCTGTTTCATAGGTGTTTGCAAAGCTTAGTGTGCTGGGCATGGTAAATAATCATGAGGCTGAGGCAGGAGGATTGCTGCAAGTCTGAGGCCAGCCTGGGCTGCATAGTGAGAGCCTATCTCAAAATAAACGAGAAAACAAAATAGACTGAACAGCCCAGGACTGGTTGGTTACTCACACACTAGGCCTTTCCTCATCTGCCCATAATGTTGGGGTGCTAGTTGAGAATGTGAGGTGTGGGCACAATTCCTTGAAATTTGGGGGCAGGTAGAATGCCCCCTGCAGTTCTCAAGCTGTGTCCCCTGGGATAAGGGGTCCCCTTCACAGGAACTAGCGCAGTACGGCTGTGGAGCCTGCCTCGGAGATTTGCTGAGGAGGGAGGGGTCAAGTCCTGACCTTGAACCCCAATCTCCCGGACGAGAGGAGAGAGGTGGAGGTTTAAATAAAGTGAGACAAGTGTTACGATTTTAGGGCTCCAGGAGGGTCAAAACCCTTTAGCTGAGCTCGAGACTCTGAGGGCTAAGACAAAGACGTTTCTGGACCGCCCATGTTTATTAGGTCCAGCAACAAAGTGCAGAGAAACTGAGGAAAATGTGGGAAATGAGCAGGACCTTGGGAGTCACTTCAAGGACGTCTCCAAGTTATGGATCAAGTCATTTTAGGAGCACTGTCTTATCCCAAAGACATGGTAGGAGTGAGATGCCTACAGCTGAGGTCTCTATCTACTTAATTGATGTTTGAGCCAAGTGTCCACAGCTGTGGCCTTGTCTTGCCCTTTGAGGTATCTCTGGCCTCACAGGCCACTACAGGCCTCAGCCAGGACCAGTGATTCATACAGGTTCACTTACTATAAATCAGCTCCCATTGCCAGGCAAGGGGCTGAGGCCTAGGACAGACCCACAGATAAACATAGGAAGCCAATGAGTTCATTTTCAATCCTGCTCAGAGCTGCTTCCTAGTGGTCTCCAACAGGAAGGAGTCTCGCAGGTGAGGAGACTTGTAGCAGAGCCTTGCACATAGTAAGTGCCCAGTAAACAGTACAGAGTAGAGCTGACAATAAGCAATGAGTAATTGTTAAAGGCCACTGTTACTGCGGTGCCTTGCAGCCTGGTGGCACCTGCTGCCATCTTCTTACTGTCCTTTCCATCATGGGCATCCAACACCACCATCTGCTATTGCTTTACCACCATTACCACGATCACGATTATCATCATCACTGCCAACACCACAGCCACCATCGCCAACATCATTAATGCCATCAGCATCGACATCACTGTTCCTGTCATTGTCACCATCACCTCCATCACCACCATCACCATCACCACCATCACCATCACCACCACCACCACCATCATCACCACCACCATCACCACCA